>WKFP01013930.1:6476-31302 GCA_011057875.1 Pterocles orientalis
TTTTTTTTTTTTTTTTTTTTTTTTTTTTTTTTTTTTTTTTTTTTTTTTTTTTTTTTTTTTTTTTTTTTTTTTTTTTTTTGCATTGTGGTTGTTAAGAATGTTGAAGAAGTTCCAGGACATACCAGGTGACAATACAGCAGTCGTGTCTCCTTCCCATTTCCTCTCCCTGGCGTATCCATTTACTCCTCTGACAAAAAGTCAGAACGTTGGGTTGCTCCTAACTTCTTAACTTCTTAAGGCTGAATTCCTGAAGCAGCGGCAGTAATGGAGAAATAATTCTATAGAGCCAGTTTACAAGCAGTAAATTCTCCCCCAACCAAACCCCATGAAAGACCAAACAGTCTTATGTAATCGTAGAAACTTTACCCTCTACTGACATAGACAGGCACAAGCCTTTCTTTTATTTAGTCTAAAAGCACACACATTTTGTGGTGTTCTATTTTTTTTTTTAATTATTTTTTAGCTTTCAGCAGGTGGGGGGTGGAGTGAGCCAGCAGCGGTGTGGGGTTTTGTTGCCAGCTGGGGTTAAACTATGAAACTGCTCCTTTCTTGTCAGCTCCTGCTTGTGGTTTCTTTTGAGGAATCCACTGCATCGCTAAGTTAATTCTTTTGAAACTGCTCGTGACTTTGGCCATCACACCCTAGATACTACAGCCCCATCTTTAGTTCCAGGAGCTGGTGTGTTGAAGGAAAATACGTGTCTGTTACTATGCACAGTTTTTCCTGCGGTGCCCAAGTGCTTGTTGTCATTATTGCTACTCTTAACTAATTGCCTTTAATTGTGACCCCATCTGTTCTGCAAATACAGCAACACGAGGGCACATAATTGTAGTAGAAGTGTTTCTAGAAAGGGTTAAACTGCCTCTTCGGTTCAAAATGTGCTTAAGGGCAATGGAGCGCTTTATATCGAAGCAGGTTTTTGTTTTTATATAGGTTGGAGAAAAGCATGTAAGAAGAGAAGGCCTTTGTTCTGAGAAGTAAAGAAAATACATAGTTTTAAAACTTTTTAGTTTTGCAGGACGGTTCAAGGCCACTGAATGGCTTGCATTCCATTTTTCTTCAACTGTGAAAAAAATTCTAAAATTGGGGAGTTACATGTATTTAAAAGTATATGCATGTGTATAAAAACCTAACTGGTGGAAGAAATACCGTGTGTGTTTGTTTTTACTGTGCTGTTGGACAGATGAGATGGATAGTAACATGTTTTATTGCATTGATATTCTTCCTCCTACAGAGAAGATGGAGAGCTGGAAGATGGTGAAATAGATGATGCAGCGTATGAAGATGTGAAAGAACATAGTTCAAAAGGTGATGATAAACAGAAAAATGAGAAAGGACATAGAAAATCACGGAAGAAACGCAAAAAAGAGAAGGAAAAGAAAAAATCAAAAAGGAGAAGACGGGATAAGCATAAGGTTAGGAAATGCAAACCAAAATATTGGAGATGCTGCTTTTAATTCCAGGTTTCCAGGTTGAGACAAGAATCCAGGGATTTAGAGAAGAAATCTGAAATGGTTTCATTACTGTTTAGGCAGTCCTTGGTCTCTGAGGGCAAGTTTTGGGATTCCTACCTTACCGATGCACTTCAGTGTTAAGGATTTTGTTTAAATAGGCTGGAAGTGCATATTCACACATTTCAGTGACAGTTTAGAGACAGTAAGTCATTAAGTAATCCAGCCATAGCACATTTCACATGAGTTTGGAAACTTGCTTGTTAGCTTTGCCTAAATGCCTTTTCATAACCTTGGGGTTTATCTGTTTATATTTAAAAGAAGTACAAAATCAGACTGCAGCTGTAACTTCGTATTTGTCATACACATCTTCATCGGTGGTTATGATTTTCAATATTGCCTTCAGTAGCAGTTCACAAATCACCAACATCTACGAGCAATTTACTCTTCCATTGTTGGTGGCTGGGATGGTTCTGACGTTGAAGTGTTAAACCACTTGGTAAATTGTTTCAGTCTTAAGAAGCAGTGCGAGTCAAGCACTGGCCATGACAACAGTGATGGTAGCTGGACCATAGGGATTGGAGACTTTTTTAGGATAAAAGGCAAAATCTAAATGTATCCATTTCACTTTTTGTGCTAATTATCATATTTATGGGAAGAAAATACTTCATGCTTGTTAAGTGAATCCTTTGGTCAAATTCATTAAGATAATGTGTCTAATATATATTTTAATCGACTTAAATAAATGCAAGAGATTCACAAAATTTTAACCTAGAAAATGAAACCTGATGTCCTTTTCTAAAAATCACAGAAATAGAATATTATGGTATGGTTTCCCCTCTAAATTTTCTGCAAAGCAGTACGTCTTCAGTAAAACACGTGCACTGCAGTGACGCTGGCTCTTCTCCCAGCAGCAAACGCCAAGCCGCTCACCATTTCCATGGTGGTCCGCACACACCTAGCCATCTCCCAGACTTGTTAGCCCTCCAGCGGTGTCCCTGCTGTGTCACAGAGGCAGGGCTCAGGCAGACCTGCAGGAAGCTGGTGTTACCCAGAGAAACCACACGGCCCTCAGTGTTGATGTTCGGAAGCCTCAGCGGACAAGATCTCTTTCTCTGATAAAGAGAGCGGGTCATCAAAGAGTGTGCTTTCTTTAGCTTCCCCCAGCAGCAGAGCTTTGGGAGACTAAAGAAAATAATTTATTGGGCTAATGCTCCCTTTAAGTCCGTATCCAGCAGCCCGGTTAGACAGGAATTACATGACAGTGTCTGAGGCCACTGTTTTCCTCTTTCTCAGCATAACTCCCCTTCCAGCGATGACAGTTCAGACTACAGCCATGACTCTGATATTGAGCGCACAGAACGACCACATAAAAAGAGTAGCAGCTCTTCCTACAGAGATTACGATTCTTCCTTCAGTCAGGTAGTATTTTTTTTAAACTATCTTCTCGTCTTTCTTTAGGTGTAACTTTAAAAATGCAAATGTAAACGATGCGGTTTTGGAAGGCTGACTTGATCACAGTGCCCATTCTCAGATTTCTGTGTTTCATGTCTCGTTCTCATCTCCTTGGGTAGATTTCCAAATGTAAAGCATTATCTCTGGCGTGACAGTAGGTGGTGTAAACAAGCCTGATACTATTTCTTCCTCCATCAGGCAACAATTAAGATATTTTTATTATTGCCTGCATTGGATTTAGACTGTACTAAGAGGAAGCAGCTCTGGGAAAGCCACCTTTCCATAGCTAGAGTTGATTCTGCTTTCCGATAGTTCACTTTGTCCCGGCTTTTCTCCGTCCGTGCAGCCCGATAGCCCTCCGGAGAGCGCTGGGGGAAACCAGAATGCATTCTCCAAAGCTGAGACAGCAGCTAGAGGCTTGATGAAACTCCAGCAGTTCAGAGGAGAGAAGACTTTTCCTTTTAGCTTGAAACCATTCCAGAAACCTCTAAGCCAGCCTAATTTATTAACAGGCTGAAGATCCTTCTCTGCAGAAATGGGAGAAGGGACAGTGCTGGCTTTGGAGTGGCCGTAAGCAGTATTTCATCCTGACAGAGACAGGACAGATTACATCATCTGTGTCCCAGATCGTCAGGATTGGCGATCATGAAGGGAAAAAAGTTATTTTAATCATAGTTCAGCTAAATAGCACTTAAACCACTTAGAACTGCGTTATGTTGAAGTGCTTTGTCAACCTCACTGACAAGTTTTCTGGAGTATAGATGCTGATGCTGTTCTTTTTTAATCTTTTTTCCAATTTCGATGCATTCAGAATCAGTAGTGATTTTTACTGAATAACTGGTTTTCACGGTGTGTTGTTGATGGTTGGTTGTACAGTTCTGGTAGACAGCATGACAATGAAACAGCCTGAAAACAACTGGTTTGGTAGAGCAGTTTGGAGGGGTGTTTCTCTGAAATACCGACTTGCTTCTAACCAATGCAATTCCTTTCGTACAGCATGGACACATATCGGGAAATTACATGAGTTCGCAGAAAATGCAACATAAAAAAAATGTAAAAAGTAAGGACTATGACGACTATAGTCATTACAGTGATGAAAACTTTGGTAATTACAATGAGGAAGAAAAGGACGAAGATTTTGCTGATCAGCTTAAACAATACAGGCAAGCGAAAGAGACTTCCAGTAGTGATTTAGGACCTCCGTACCCGAAAGAGCCAGTGAAAAAACAGGGGATGAAAGGGATCCAGAAAGGTAAGAGGATTTGAATCGTGAACTGTAGTGGTGCTGGTGGCAGCAGTTGTGTCATGCGTCATGTCGGGATCTTTGTCTTGAGAGCTGAATGAAGAAAGCTGCCAGCGTGGCTTTCCTATGCGCTTACGGTCTCCCGTCAGTAAAGGGTAACGCTGCTTATCGGGAAGGAGTAATACCGTGTGGCCACACTGAGCGTATAAAACCCCGTTAAACAGCCCAGGTCTTTGTTGTGTAACTGCTCGAGTAAGAAATCACAGGGCTGTGAAGTGACTTCTGGTGCAGTTTGCAAAAGTCTGAGATGGGACTTGACTGGGGGAGGGCGGAGTGTAAATATGGGAATTCCAAAACCTAATTAGGCAAAAAAAAAAAAAAAAGCTAGAAATTTTGATAGGTGCCTGAATACTTTTACCAGTACAGCTCACGAGTATGCTAGCATCCTTTTATTTTTCTTTTCACAACTTTTCTTGCATTCAAAGCTGGGCCGATACAGATCCTGGTGGAAAGAGTATTCCTCTGAAGCAGCGTACCCCTGAAAGCGTCCTGCTGCCCTTATTTCGTGCCTCACTTACATAAGCCCAGTTACACAAGCATTCTTGTTCATACCTTTCATTTGGTGTCCTTACCATTCTAATCCCTTTTTCTATCAGATCGAGTTCTCATTTCAGAAACACTCGATTCCCTTTGCAAGCTTTTCTCCCTTCAATCACAGCTAATAGTGTGTTTCCCAGGCAGGCTGGAGCGGGGTGTTGTATGACGGTACAAATAACCTGGCAGCTCTCAGGAAGACACTGTGCGTTACACAGGGGTAGTAAGCTGTCTTCCCTTTACTACAGTGAGCATTTATTGCGTTCTGGTTTGGTTCACAATCAGATGAACTGGCAAAAGATTGGCAAAATCTTTGTAGCTGGGACAAAACTGGCTTTTCATACACTGCGTGGTAATACTGCTTCAAATCTCTGTCTGGAAGCCACCTGAGATGAAGTCAAGGCGTTCTCACTGGAGTCAGCCTTGCTGTCTGGGGGTGGCTGTCACCCGGAGCGGGTGTGGTGTCCGCAGAACTTTCTGATGGGTTTTCTTTGCTTTTAAATTGATGAGTAAGCAGATATTCTGTCTCGGTGTTTTGAGTTGAGATGACGACTCCTGGTGTGCTGGTAGCTGGATGATTACCCTCTTGAGGCCTCCAAGCAGTTCCCATTAAACATTTTTATATTCAAAGCTGCTCTGTCAGATTTACTCGGTCATGATCCCAGGTTTCTTGTGTGTTGTGACAGTGAAACAAGCACAGAGACCTGGTGTTAATTCCGCTGCTTAGTTCTGCGTTCAGAAAGTGACCAAACGTTTCAAGGATTTGGGCTGGTTGGAAAGAACGTGTCTGCACCTCTAATTGTGAGAGGCTGCTTTGCACAAGATGAATTTTACGTTCAGTTTGTCAGCCTGCTATTGATCTGAAGAGCTTTTCAAAGAGCAGGGCAGTCGCACGGAATCACAATTGGCTGGTGTAGCTGCACTTGCCAACTCGTGATTCAGGACGGTATTTAGGAATTCAGACTGCAGGAAGGTGGATGTTCGGTTTGTTAGCTTTGTCTGTTCCGTGTCACTAGCTAACCCTTTTTCTGTACTTTCTGAGGTCACTTAAAGAGCTTGTTGCTGTTTTCCAGGTATTTCTCAAAGAGGTAATAATTACAATGTTGGTCGAGGGCGTGGAATGCAAAAGAAATTGAAGCGTAAAGATCGTGGAAGGGGCAGAGGGGGCAATAAAGGATCCGACGGCTTTCATGAGGTACGTGGAATTCCTAATGTGATTGTTTCAAACGGCTGAACGCTTTAACAGAAGAGTATTTAAAAATACCTCTCTTTAAACTTCTTTTGCTTATCAAGAAAATTGCTAGAATTTCCCAACACTTGTTGTACAAAGTATAACCGATAACTTCAGCTAATCTGTAACTTTCTTGTTTTTCTTGGAAATAGGAAAAGCTAGCAGAAGGTGGTTTATGCGCTTTAGTTTTGAACAGTGCATGAACTTCAGTGTTAATTGTATCTGAAATAAGTTGTTTTGCTACTACCAGTTCACCTCAGGTTTTTCAGCAAAGAAAACAGACACCTTCACAGCTTTTGCCAGTTTTTTGTCTGAGTCATGAATAATTCTCCATGTCTTTCCATAGCTGTGACTGTGAAAATGGAAATATATCTGACCTTGGGTTTCATGGAGTAATTCTGTGTACAGGAATTAGAGAAAACTGTTCATTGTTGCCATGGTATTTGTCATCTTCTCACTCTAATCTTCATTAAAATGAAAAGCAATACACAATTGATGATTAATGGATCAAATCCCTCCATGGCTAAAAACCATCATTTAAGCCAACTGAAATGGCTGTGGTTCTCCTCCCTCCTCCCACGGCTGGCTCCTGGCTAGCGCAGCGATGTGTAATTCACCCGTGCTGATTTTTCCCGTGTTCTCCAGCTGGCCTAGCTCTCTGGGGCTCCTGGGTGCTCCGGATCGGATGATCCTTTCCCTGCCCTGCGTGCGGTAGGGAGAAGGGCAGCGGTGTGATCGTTAGGACGATGCCTCATTTATGGGACCTTCCTGCAGGCAGGTCCCAGCAGGGCTGGGAGGCGGAAAACAAAAGCTGGGCTCCTGGCTGCAGCGAAATGATGAATTCTCTGTCCCAGAGGCAGGGCTGTGTGGTGGGGTAAACGCCCTGGCTTCAGAGCCACACCGCAATGTCCCTGGGATTTTGGGGGTGCAGTGGGAGCATTTCAGACTTCCTCAGGCTGTTGTTCCAAGTGCTTTGTGGTGTGGGACGGTTGCTGGTTTGCAGTGCTCCCAGAGACTTGGAACATCGTGTTTCTGTGATATTCGTGTTAACCTGGAAGAGGATCAAGTGTTAGATTCGAAGCTGTCTGGAGTGGCGGAGGTTTCTCTGGATTTGATGCGTTCAGAGTAGAAAATGGATCTTGACTGTTCCAGGAGTGGCATTTACAGCTCAAAGGTTTCAGCTTCTCAATGTCAACAAAATCTGCAAAACATTCGTAATGTTTGGTGACATTGCTTCATTTGCCGAGCAAGGTGACGCCAGCCGCTTGATGTGCTGCTGATGGTGTGTGCTCACAATAGGACAACCACATCCGTTCCCTTTCAGAAGTTCCTCCTCGCCAGTCAGATCCCTGCTCATTCTTGTGAAAATGGGAAAATTATTATGGAATTGTGCTTCCCCTCTGCTTTGCCTCATGGTGTAAGCAGACAGGTTGCTTTTCTTCTCATGGGAGAAAAAAAGGAGAATAAAGAAGACAGATAGTCTGGAGTTAAGAACCATGTGAGAATTATTATCATGGTAGAGTTAACCACGTTTTGGGGTGACTAGTGCACCGAGTATGCTCTAGTATTTTTGCAACTGCATTTAATAAGTAAGCATCAGTAGGATGTTCGTTTCTCTTACAGGATGGCAAACCCGTGAAGAAATGGGTGAATATGAGTCAGGAGTTCATAAATCAGCATACGGTGGAACACAAAGGCAAACAGATCTGTAAATATTTCCTCGAAGGCAGGTGTATTAAGGTAATTATGCCCTGTGTGGGGAGAAGATGCTCCGTTCTTTTTAACCTGACCTGATGCAAAGAAAACGTGTATGTTGAAACTCAGCGTTTTGTCTTCTGTTGTTTTGAGTATCTATAGATAAATGCAGACAGAAGTACTTGTGAAAAAAATCCCCTTCTCTTACACGTTTTGAATTACAACAAATTGTATTAAAAATTATTGTGTTTGCTCATTAGTATATTCAGTGAAAACATCTCCGATAGTATCGTAAACTTCCACTGACAGCGTGTCACACGTAAATATACATCAAATCTCCCACGTATGGAATCTGTACGGAGGCAATGATTTCTGAATGTGTTGGATTATTTCTCTGCTATGTGCTAATTTTGGAACATTGAAGGAATTGCTTAATTACGCTGAATTACGCTCTCTAAAGTAAAAAGTGGGGTTGTAGTAATAGTTTCCCTGCCAAAGAATTGAAGTCATCTTCCTCCAGCCAGCGAGTGGAAGGCAGCAGAAGGAAGAGCATGCTATTCAGAGCAGTCAGCTGTCAAGCAACAGCCCTAGCAAGAGAGTCTCTTATTACATGAAGAAAATGCTGTTGCTTCCTTTTGAAGCTCATGGTGCTGTGGAGTTGAGCCCTCTGATGTCAGACTAGTTCAGTGAGTTATAAAACACTTCAGGAAAACCGCGTGCTCCTCCAGTGAGGGAGTGCGTCATTTCTCTTTGGTTCCGCTGTGTATTTAAAGATAGAACAGTTTCCGTTTCTTTTTCAAACGGTGAGAGGAAGGGTGACAGTGGGTGTGTATCAGTTTTTTCCCCAGCTGGGGCATTGAAAGCAATGCCCGTGTTGCTGCCTTTCTGTATTTCAGTATGCCGTGCTCAGTAAGATGAGGGTTTGCTGCCACCTTCAGTTTTCAAACAAGTGGCTGAAAGAGCACTTCAGTGTATTTTTAATGAAAAAAAATCAAAAAAATATGCAAAAAACTCTCCAGCAAAGTAATCCTAATGCATATAGCTTGATACGGCTGCTGTAAACTTGGACTCTCCATGGAAGAGTCTTAATACTTGTTGGACTTTTTAAAGTTCTCCCAGACACCCTTGGGACAGAATCAGCTTTTCTGATCAAGTGCATAAGTGTTTCTGTGGAAAACAATTTCAGTAAAGTATTTGTTTAAATGCCTTTTGAATGTGACCTGTGTGGTGGAGGCAGAGAAGAGAACTGGAGCTGTAAGACCAGCTTGTCTTCCAAGACCACTGCATGTGTTCTTTCCAGTCCTGGTTCAGGAATTGTTTCTCGATGTCCAACCAAACTCGCAGCTTTTAGGGACATGCTTATAATGCAATTCTGTGTTAGTAAAGATAAAAAAAAATAAATTCAGCTAAGGAGGATGTTTTTCTTTAAATATGAAATGGAATTCCTCTGCATTTCAGATCAATAATGTTTTTTCTTTTTTCATTTATAGGGAGAGCAGTGTAAATTTGATCATGATGCAGAGATTGAAAAGAAGAAGGAAATCTGCAAGTTCTACATACAGGGTTACTGCACCAAAGGAGAGAACTGCATTTATTTGCACAATATCCTTTAAAAAGCCCTTCTGAATGAAACAGAAAGTTTCTGTTTACTCTTAATTGATGTGAGTGATTTTTAAGGGTACCTATGTAGGTTTGCTACAAGAAAATTCTTCTGCTGCTCAAATACTCAGGAGGAGAGAATACGTATCAAAATTGCTGGTTTGGTTTTGTTTTTAAGGATTTTTAATATTTTAAAAGATAAAAACCTTTGAAGTTAGATGCATTTGTCCATGTACTTTTAAAACCCTGATCTGTTTTTGTTTGTGGTAAAGGACTTGTGTTTTATGCTGGAATTCAGACCTTCATCTTTTTGATGACAGTTCTAGAATCAAGTCAGAAGTAACGCTGAGGCCACAGTATGTAATTATTAGGAGAAAGTTAAAAGGAGCTAGGAGGTAAGTTGGTTATTAGCTTTCAGAATTCTTAAGATACTGCTTTGGAAAGGTGAAGTACTGGTGAAGAATTGGAGGGCAGTTGACAGCTGGATTTCAGGAACTCACCAAACAGCGCAAACTAGAGATCAGCCCTTGCTGGGATTCCTTAACAGGCTGCTTACATGAATTCCCTTGCAAGTTCTACCACACAGGAGCAAAATGCTATCAAGGAGATAAGTGCAAGTTTTCTCACGCTCCCCTGACGGCAGAAACAAAAGAGCTGTTGGATAAGGTGAGCAATTCGCAGTCTGTAAACACAAGCTTTGGTGCTAGAAGGAACAGGGGGACGTTCCTGGAGATTTCCGAGGGATTCTCGGGGAGCGAGATGCTAAACACTGACGATGTTAAACTTCCCTGCTGCTCTTCTGGGACCAGGTTCAGTGCCAGGGATTCCCCTTGCTGTGCGGTATTCAGTTATTTTTTAGCCATATCAGACTCGTTTATTTTCACAGCTTGGGTTTCTGCCCATGTCCCTTTCTGTGGAGATCTTCCCGTACTCTGTAACGAGACGTGTGGCTTTGACGTTGTCTGCCTTTAGCTGCCTGGGAGTTAGATACCATCTGACTTGTGCACTCACGGTGGAGAGAGGTGCCTCCCCTGAATGATTCATGAGATCCTGACCTTTGGTTTAAGTAGGACATTGGTGTCTCTCTCCAGTTACTACACAACACACCTTAACAGAAAAGCGACGTGAATTTAACACAAAAAACATTACAAATCTTAGAATAAGTCCTTCAGCTTCTGTCACTTAAAGTTACTGTTTGAAGGAAATGGATTTGTGTGAAGTTGTCCCTTCCAGGCTACAGAAGTGGTTTTCCTTCTCTCTGGCTGCGAGTCGGTGTCCTGCAAAACAAGTAGCAGCAGATGTATAATTCCCCTGAGCTTGATGTCAGTATGCAGTAGGATTGGAACAGGTCATTGGATTTAGATGGAAAGTGCGAGACTAAATTGAGTTGCACATACTGCAAAATGTATGAAGCGTTTGCTACATTGCTTTGTCCTAGGTTTTGAATAATGAGGAGGAACCACAGAATGAAGATGAGAAAGAACTGGAGGAACTCCGAAAGCGTGGCATAGTTCCTCTCCCTAAGCCACCGCCGGGTGTTGGGCTGCTGCCAACCCCGCCAGAGCAATATGCCTTTTCCGAGTCGGACATGGAGAATTACCAAGATCCTTCAGGAGACTATAAGAAAATCCCATCTCTCTTTGAGATAGTCGTGAAGCCTACCGTGGATTTAGCACACAAAATTGGAAAAAAGTAGGTTTTAGAATTTTGTGTAGAACTACTCTCCTTAAAACATGGCTGCGAAAATATTTAAACAATGCTCTTGGTTTCTGTCAGGAGTATTCTGAGTATATTGCTAAGTTAAATGAGCTGTCAAATCCTGGCTATCAATTATTTACTGATTTAATGCTTCCCACAGCAGGCAGCTTACTGAGCCTTGACCTTCCAGAAGGTCCCTCCCTTGGCTCTTGCTCTGGCTCTGTGCCTGCCTTGCCTGGCTCCATTTGCAGGTTGAGCAAAGTTCATTCTCTTCTGAAATCTTTTTATGCAGTTAGCTTTTTCTTGACAGAAGCCAACGATCTTTGTAGGTACAAAATTGAATTCACTAATTTTCTTTTTGCCTACAGGCCACCGACTTTCTATAACAGCGGATCACCGCCGAGACCGCCGTTCCAGGGAAACGACCCGCATTCTCAGCACATGTATAATCCAGGTTCAAGTCCAGGGCCAGGACCCGGCATGTCGCAAGGACACAACGGGCCGCCGATGCACCCGGGCTCCCCTGGCCATCACCCGTGCGGGGGGCCTCAGGGCCCCGGGATGCCGCAGAGCCCTCCCATGCAGGGCGTGCCGCCCGGCTTCATGGGGCCGCAGAACCAGAGCGGGATGCCCATGCAAGGACAGCAGGGCGGGCCGCCTCTCACGCCACCGGGTCTGGGTGGCTCTTACAACGCCCCAGGAGTTCAAGGACATATGGTGAATATGCCCAGAGAGAACCACTGTCCTCCGGGGCCACAATACCAGCAGATGCCTGGCGATCGGCAGCCCAATATGAATTACGAGCCGATTCAGAACCCCGCTGATTTCTATGACAATTACTATTCTCATCAAGCCGTGCATAACTTCCAGCCAGCTAATAACTCTGGTGGTAAGGACATTTAAAAACTGTTGTTCCTTGTGATAAAGACATTTAAAAATTGTTGTTCCTCGATGTGGCGCTTTGCTGTTGTGCGGTATTAAAACGTCAGGGCTCCAGAGCTGAGCAGCTGAAAGAATTTCGGATAGAGAGCCAAACCTCTTGGAATATCTTCAGCGTATCGGCTTTGTCAGCTGCTGCTTTCCAGTTGTGTCGTATAAGTCCCTTTAGATCTGCTTGATGATGTTTTATGTTGTGTCTCCTCTGCTGTAAAAGCTTGTACAGGATAGCTGCTAACTGGTTTTGTTTTTTTTTTTGTACTGCAGATGGCACATGGCATGGAGAATTTACAGATCACCAGGCTCACCTCATGGCCCAAGAGTCGCATCAAGGTGGAGGCGAGTCGGACTGCATGAGCAGCCACATGGGCCACAAAGCGGGCATCAACGTACCGGATTTTCTTCCGGCGATGCAGAAAGCCCTCTATGTCAGACTCAGTCAAAAGCATCAAAGAGATGGAGACTCTGTCAGCAGCCAGGGTCAGAGGGCAATGAGCAAAGACGAAGGTGAGGATAATTCTGGTAGAGTTCTGAACATACTTAGTGACCATGCGTTAGCCTGGAACAGATCTCTTGACTTGGATTTCCGTCACGTTGCCGTTCACAGTTATTGTGGATGCACAACTACCAACTCACATCATATTTTTGTCTGGAAACACTTGCTTTTCTTCCCAGCTTGTTGTAGGGTTTTAGTGTAGGCTTAGTTGCTGCATTCCAGTTCAAAGCAGGAAGCTGTGTGGATAATTTCTGGATATAGTTTGCACTCTGAAAAGTCCCTCTCTGTTGGGTAGAAGAAGCGCTGGGGAAGCCAGCGTTACTGTGCAGGAGGTAGTGGCAGCGGTGGTGGTGGGTTTCGTCGTCATTTCTCATTTTGCTGAGCCAGAGCAGACCGCTGGGCTCCTTCAGGGAGCAGGCAAGTTCAGGATGTGGTCCTGAGCACACAGCTGTGTCGATGAGGCTTTCCAGGAAATTGCATACGGTAGCTGAGAATTTATCCTCTGAAATTAAATATCCGTATTTCCTCCCTCCCTGAATCTTGACCTCTCCCCAAAACCCGTGATTTGGATTGTTGGAAGGCAGCGCATTCCACCTCTGTGGTTCTGAGAGCGCTGTAAGAGCCGTTTGACTTTGCCTTCTACCGTCCTACAGTGAAGGTCACTTTCATCAAGACCCAGATGTTAAATGGTTTTTAACTCGTACTGGTAGAAATAATTCTTTGAAAGCAAGTTTTTTCCCCAGATTTAATATTGACAGCGAGATTTGTCTCAGCAGAGACAAACGCAGCAGAGTTTGGGAGTATCTCAACTCCCTACAGTTTTTTTGTGATGTCAGTTCGTAATTTAAATTGATTTTTGTCATTGTAGATGGCGGTTGTTGTAACGCAGGGAATGATTTTCTCACGTTGATTTTCCTGAGAAGTTGCCCTTTATATGAGAAAACGAGTTGTATTTCCTGGTGATATAATTGAATAATTATTGATATAATTGAATAATTTTTATTTTTTTTCCAGATGACAATGTCAACTGGTATTCCAGTAGCGAAGAGGAAGAGGGAAGCAGTGTTAAATCGATACTAAAAACCTTAAAGAAGCAAAGTGAAAATTTTAGGAACCGGCAACAGCATTCCACAGAGCAGCACATGCTTGGTATTCCCACTGACCCCAGGCTGGCGAAAGAAAAAGGCGCAGGGCCTCAGGCTGCCGACCCGAGACTGCGCGCCTCTCCGAGGTCCAACCCCCGAAAGCCTTCGGAGTGCGCGTCCCTGGACCCCCGGCTCGTACGGGATCCCAGGATGCACAAGGTCAGCGAGGGCGGTCATGCCAGCTCGTCCCTCGGGGGAGCCAAGCTGGATTTACACCACGCACACGGCGGAGTGAAAGTCAAGCAGAAAGGGATGGATGATGATGAAGAGGACTCGGAAAGAGAGCTGAGGGAACGAGCTTTTCTCATTCCGTTGGAACCTATGCCTGGCGTAACGTTAAGGGATCCCCGGTCTCAGCTCCGGCAGTTCAGCCACATCAAAATGGACGTTACCCTGATGAAACCAAACTTCGCCAAGCATATCGTGTGGGCCCCCGAAGACTTGCTGCCGATACCTTTGCCTAAGCCTGACCCTGTCTCTTCAATCAATTTACCTCTTCCTCCGCTCATTGCCGACCAGAGACTAAATAAACTGCGCAATCTGAAAAACGATCCCCACCCGAGCGCCATGCCGGCTGACCCGCGACTAGCCGCAAAGGCAAAAAACAACTTAACGGGCCGGAGCGGCTACTTGGATCCGTCTGCAGATTCCCACGCCAGTAGCTCCAGCAAATTAGGAGATCCTCGCTTACAAAAAAACGTCGATCCCAGACTCCACAGACTGTCGAGCGCAGACACGCATCACGGAGTCGCAAAGGATTCCCACCCTCCGAAGTTTGACCCCCGCCTCGCCAGATCTGCCGCCAGCGCGGCGCAGCCCTCGGAAGCTGCGGCTGCTAAACCTGACCCCGACGCTCTGCCTCCGTACGCGCCCAAATTGGCATCGAGCGGCGGCAGGCTGGGAACGCCGGGCTCGATACTGGGCGGAATTAGTTTGTACGATCCGCGAGATCACAGCTCATCATCGGACACAGCTGCGGCTAGTTCAGGAGAGAACGGAGAGAACCAGAAAAAAAGTATTTTGAAAAATTCTGGTAAGAATGAACCCAGTCTCTCGGAAGATACATCGGTGCAGAAGACCGCCTCGAACGTGGAAAAAAATACAGAAGGATCAGCAGAAGCTGCTTCAGATAAAGCCAACAGCAGCAGTAAATCTCAGGCTAAACACTCCAGCGCTGCACCTGCGGTGCACAACCTTCCTATCCAAGCTTTGTCGGGGTTGATCAGGCCGCAGTACAGCGACCCGAGGCAGGTCAGGCAGCCGGGACAGGCAGCCCAGCCGCCGGAGAGCGATCCCAACGGGGAGTCGGATGATAAATCCTTAAAAGATGTTTTCAAGACTTTCGATCCAACCGCTTCACCCTTTTGTTAGCAGTTGATTTTAAGTCTTTTTACTGTTGTGAATATTGCAGTTTTCTGCTGTTTTGTAACTGGTTTACCTCTTTGCTTTATTTATTTTTAAATTATAATTATCAACACTTTTCAGCTGCTAATCTCCGAACCACACGCAGTTATACAGTATGCTCTAGTGTTTGCAAAGCTGTGGTATTTTCTATAGAATACTTTTCCAATTTCAGGGAGACTAATAATTGACATGTAGAAAAAAAAAAAATCCCCCCACGTATCGTGTTAGAGCTGAGAAAAGCACTTTCATTGTAAATACGTCATGAAGAAAGCCCGGAGAGCTGTACATGTGTGAGCTGTCTCTTTCCTAAACGCCGTTTCGATGCGATTGCCACGTTTGTATGATTGTACAGACCCAAGCAATATTATGTACATGACTGTGTTTGACGAGGATTGTCCGACGCATCAAGCCAAACCGACTCGCGGATTTCAAACCCACGGAGATGATGTACGAGGAAAGCGTTGCTCCTCCTTTCCAGATCAGTTGGTGGAAGACACTGACAGTTTTTATTCATGCAGTCCCTACTCTTCGTGTAAAAGAGACCTATATCGCAGATTGAGGATGAAAAATGTCATATCTTTTAAAAGTATTTTATTCTATGCTGTATATAGAAGAAATTGTGAAGTACATAACTAGAAGAAAGTTACTGTTCAAAGTGGAGAATACCTAAGTTGTCTAATACAAAAAAAAAAGGTTTTTATTTAATTTTTTCACGCATACACAATTCTGAGTAGTGCTATGAGTTACATTGTGGTGTTCATGTATTTCAATGTATTTTTGTATTCCGCTGCTTAATTTGTATTGCTTTTTTTGTATCGATGTAACTGCAGTACTTGTATTCATGGTGTCTTTACGACATTTTTAACAAAAGAATTAAAAAGGGTACAGTTAAATCTGGGGACGACTGTGATGTTGGCGTGCCGGCAGCGAGCTGGGGAAGGAGCAGTGGGGAGGACGGAGGTGACTCGACCTCTCGCAGCGCAGCCGCCATGCCGCTGTACGGTCAGATGGCGACGGGTTTGCCGAACCCCGCGGAGCGAGCCCGGGAGAGAGTCGTCGCTGGTCTCCTCCTGCCGTTACCAGCGTGGTTATGAGCGTTGCTGGAGGTGGTGCGTGCCAAGAGCGCGGCTGTCCTCACAGCCTCTCTAGTTTTGCCTTCTGGGGCACTTTGCACCCAGAGGAGACGGAGCCGTACCCAGCGAGCTCCCCGGACAACGGAAACTTGCCGTCTGCTCACCTGCCAGCCGCTTCCCGCCCGCTGGGGATGTTTCTTTGCATGGAGTCTCTTCCCTGGTGGACTGCTCCTCCTCGCTGCTGTTTGTTGGCCCCAGCAGTGCTTGCGACGAGCACAGCAGCGTGTTTATCCCGGTTCGGAGGGTTGGGGTTCTTGTGCCCGTGAGCCGAGCGGGCAGGGGTGCAGGTGTCTGGTGTCGATGAGCAGAGCACGGATGAGAAGCTGCAAAGCCTGGCTGAAGGCAGTAATGGTTTGTTAGCCGTCCTAATTTCCCAGGCTGTAAATTGTATTAATGTTGTGAATTGTGCTCACTCAAAAGAATTGAAAACTAGATAACAGCTGAAACTTGGTTGTTACCTCGGAGTAATCTGAGTCCTATGTCATTACTTCTTCATTTGGTGACAAGTTTGGCTGTTCAAGAATTTAATGAAAAACCAAGCCAGCAGGATTGGACAGCAGGGGAAAGGGAAATAGTTTGGAAATGGTGGATGGATTAATCGAGGAGCGAAGAGAAAAAGGGATGGCATTGAAGGCAAATGTGGTTTCACGTTCAGATGTGGAAAGTACTTGCAGGATGCAGAGCTCTGACCTGATGTTACAACTTCTTGTAGGGTGGTGGTGATGGATTGTCTGTGGGTTTTTGGAAGTACTGGAGAAATAAAAGCTTTCATACCAGAAGCAAAATAAGGAGAAAAAATAATTTGAAATGAGCCTGTTGTCTCCAGGTGTAACTGCCTCCTTCCTTCCTTCCCTCTTCCCAGCTCCAGCCGTGCCCCCAGCACGATCCCAAGGGCCCCCCCAGCAGCACGAGGCTCCGCGGGTGCTGGATCTTCCCAGAGGCTCTGGTGTGTCCACTGCTCCTGCTTCGTGGAAACACGGAGGAGACTCATTGCTCCAGTGCAAGGAGCGGAGCGGTACGGGAGAGGTGCTGGGGTGGGACAGTCCTGCCACGCCGAGGTGGCTGCGAGGGGCTGCAGCCCCCGCTCTGATCTGCTGGCTGACGGTGTCTTTTCTTCCGCAGGGGAGGCTCGTTTCCGTCTGTTCCGCACGGGCAGGACGCTGGCACGGAGCAGCCGTTCCCTCGGGCGCTTGCGACTCACGCCTGGGACGGGAGCAGTGATGGGCAAAGCCGGCGTCGTTGGTCCTGGAGCCTCGGGAACCTGCAGCTCTGAGGTGGGTGATCTGCAGCAGTTCATGTTTTACTCTGGAGAAAAGCGCTGGGGCCGAGAGGGGTTGGGGGAGAAGAGTCTCCTTTCTCTGGGGGTCTGTAGTCAGGTGAGATGAAATGCTCCCCGCTCCTGGGGATGCGACAGAGGGAAACATTCGTCTCGGAGCTTGTCTGTTCCCTGCGCTGCAGGACTGAGCAGTGCCCAGGGATAAAAATACCCAGAGGGAGGTTTCTCCTCTCTAGGGAGCCTGTTGAATATTTTTCTGCCAAGACTCACGTGAATCCTTCATGTTGCAAATGAAAGCAATTTATTCTTGCAAAATAGAGACTAGTTAATGGCACTCCTGCTTTGCATTTCAAAGGACAGTGCTCCTGCCCCTTGCTCTCCTGCTCGGTCAGTTCTTTCCTCCAGCTTTTGCAGTGTGTTACCCTCTCAGTTTGTATTTTGCGTACGAGCTCCACCCTGTGCGCTGGCTCTTCTCCTCCTAGAATACATGATAGTTGCTAAAAAGATGATGGTTGCAAAAAAGTTTGATGGTGTGCAGGGCCTGGGAAAGACCTCCCAGCTGCGAGGCTCTGCTGCACCGATGAGCATTTACAGAACCCCCATCCCTCCCTCCCGAGATCTGCTGCTACAGGGCTGTTCCCGCATCCTTCTGTTCCCATCCTGGGGGGTGAAGAGCACAGAACTGGCTGTTACTGAAAGAAATGTGTCTTCCCTTTATCAGTGCTGGCCAAAGGGAAAAAAAAAAGCCTGACTGTCCTCCGAGGCGTTCTGCTCGCAGCCGGACGGGGCATGCCGTGTACATTTGCAGCCCCACGTGTGGGGCTTCGTGGTCATTGGTTTGAGAGTTTCTGAGCGGCTCCTGTGCCAGGTGATAAAGCTGGGGGAATGTTCCACTAATTTCCTGCTCTGTTTTCCCTTTCGTGGGATCGTGAAGCTCTCCGTGCCCTCTGTGGCTCCGTATCGCGTCTTATTGCTCAGCTTCAAATGCCGCCTGCACGAGAGCCGTTAGGAAACACGCTGCCTGGGGGTACTCCCGGTCTGAGGCGCTTGTTCTTGCACCAGAGCCGTCAGCGTGGGCTCGGCCCGTGCCCGGCTCTTGCGGAGCCCCAGCTCGTCCCTGTCGGGGTTCACGGACTCCCTGGCTCTGTGCCGCAGGAGGGTTTGTCTCCACTGCGCGCAGAAAGCGGCCACCTCTGCTTCTTCGGAGTCAGGCGGGGGCTGTCGCAAACCCTGGCAGGAGGAGACAAAACATTGGCACATTTTAATGTTTGAAATACCCAAAGTGATGTAAAAGCCCAAATATACCAACGTGTGCGCGGCCAGTGCGGCTCTCTACCCGTTAATGCTTCAAAAACGCTTGAAAATGCTCCAAAACCTGCTCAGCGTGGGCAGCTAACCACAGGGCGAGCGTCCCCGCGCTCCGGCCGAGCCGCCGCCGGGCAGGGTTCTGATCCCAGGACTGTACGGGAGGCAACGGCACGCCATGGGGAACGGCGCCAGCCCAGGGCTGGTTGTGTTTGTTTTCTGAGAGCTTTCGGTACCGGCTGCTCTCACAAACCGTTTCCAGTGGATCAGTCCACCCTCCCTGGCAGCTGCAGGGGAACCTCGGGCGGTTCCGATCGATACTTGGCTGGAGACAACGCCGAGGCTCAGGCCGACAGCGACCAGTTCCAGGGAGATGCCGCTGCTCTCCTATCCACAAATGAAACGGGAAAGGGACCAGCTAGAGATGAGTTCAGAGCTGGTGGCAGCCCCAGAGCAGCTTCAGTGCCTGGAAAGCTGCGTCGCAGGCTTTGGAAATGAGACAGAAAGGCTTGAAATCGCAACGTCCTGTAAGTGCTCCCAGCCGGAGCTGAGAGCTCCCGCGGCAGCCGGCTCCCGCCGCCCATCGCCAGACCTGCCGCAGCAGCTCGCCTGGTGCCACCGGCGTTGACTTACCCGGACACACGCCGCCTCGGCTGCCTTCAGCACCTGCACGGCCGCTCGGAGGAGGCTCTGCGCGTTGCTCACCAGCAGCTCGGCGGAGGACTTGCTCTCTGCAGTGACGGCTTTCACCCTTCCAAGATTCACAGGGTTTCACTGGGAAAGCAGCAGCCGGCGTGCCCGCGGCCAGCACCCCCCAGTTCCTCCAACACCAGGGGATCGTCCCCTTTGAGAAGGGGGCCACCAGCCGTGGGACACTTGTCCTTGCCCCAGGAGCTCACCTGGCCACGATGCCGAGCTGGCTGCTGACGGTGAGGGTCTGCTCCGCGGCACACAGCAGCTCCGCGGAGCACCTCTCGTCCAGGCAATGCTTCGCGACCACGCGGGCAAACTGAGCAAGCACCTGCCCGTCGGATGCAATTTTTCTTGCGCAGGCGACGAGCTGGTCCTTGCTCTAAAAGAAAATAGAAATAAATGTGTCTGGGGAGAGGAGAAGAGCGAGCGCTCTTCCTGCGAGCCAGGGGAGGGTCCAGGAAGCTCAGACACTTGTGAAACAAGCACCGAGTTCACCGTCTGATCGGGTGGAGATCGTTTCTTTGCATGAAGATAGCTGGTGCTGCTCTGACAAGAGCGGTGTGCCGCAGCCCTGCCGCTGCCTCGAGGATAAAATATTGTCGGGTAGAGGGGGAGAAACGCTCCGTACCATGATGGGGCCCCTCTTCCTCAAGAACTGCGTCATGTGAAGCATCCTTGTTGCCATGTCCTTGGTGACCCGGGGCATCTTGCTGGGGCCGCCGTGCCTGGTGTCACTGTTTTCTCTCTCGTGCTCTGCAGGGCGGCTGGCAGGGGAGACGCTGGGAGCGCCGCTCTGCTGCTGTCCGGACGATAACTGACGGTATGTGAAGCCTGGAGCGTGCGGCCGCACCGATGCTGAGCAGTCTCCACCTGTGTGTTTCTGAAGCAGGTTTTGGTGAGTAGAGGGGACGGGAGAGCTGCCCGTCGCCTCGCTGGGTCTGCTCCACCTTCCCAAGCAGCCCCTCTCTCCCCTGCCTCCCCTGCGCGGCCCCTGCTCCTCAGAACCAGCGTTGGGAGACGGTTTATTAACGCACCAGGGCCCGTCAGATTGGATATCCCCAACTGGGGCAGCTGGCAACCTGATCTAACCTTGGAGGTGGCCAGTGGCTTGGACTACTGGCCTCCAGGGCTCCCTGCCAGCACCGCTTAACGCTGCGCGGTGTGGGACCGACAGCCCTGACCATGCAGCCTGCAGCACAAGCTGACGCGGGGGAAAAGCCACCGTACCGTTTCCCGTGCCGCCCCGGCCGCTCCGCTGGCTCGCTCCGGGGCTGGGAGAGGCTCGGCCGTGCCGTGGGTTTGGGTGTTCCCCAGGCGCTGTGCGATGAGCTGAAGGATGTGGCCACTCACGCCCCGGACTGCCCGCAGCTGTGTCTGGAGGCAGCGCGCCGCTGCTGCCCAGTGCCAGACGATGCTCTGCAGGTGGAGAAGCCCTTCGTCCCCGCGGCTCCAGAGGAGCTGGCGGGCGCTGCCCACCGCCTCGGACGTGAGCACCAGGAGATGCTCTGCGATGGGGAGCACGTTCCCCCGGGAGGCATCCTGCAGAACGTCTCCGAGGGTGGTTTTGACCCACTGAACGTCGGCCATCAGCTGCTTTCCCTTCTCCTCAAAGGCCTCTCTCCTCCTCTCCCCGTCCCCTGGGGCGAGGGGGGACAGGGCTGCCCCGAGGGCGTCGCGGATGACCCGCAGGTGCTCGGTGTTGACCGTCTCCAGGTGGAGCACTAGCGCCTTGGCCCTGAGGGCCAGCTCTCTCTGCAGGAGCTCAAAGCGGACGAACAAGCTGGCAGCCGACAGCGGGGAGACCGAGAGGGTGTTGGCGGCATCCAGCAGCGCTTCCATCAGCACCTCGATCTCCTCCCTGAGCGCGAGGATTTCGCTGCGACCGCGCTCTTCGGGGCAGGACAAGGAGGAGAGCCGGGCGGCCTCCTGCAGCCTGAGGGAGTTCTCGGACACGGCAGCCAAGAGGCTGCGCGAGCAAAGCTTGTTCTTCACGGCGTTCCCCAGCTCCCGCAGGAAGAGGACGTCCCTGCCGATGAACCCATCCACGGCGCCCAGCAGCACGCGTGTGCCGACAGCCCACTGGACGCAGCGCAGCTCCAGGCTGGCCTCTCCCTCTGAGGACGCCGCTGTCTCGAGTAACACCTTGGTGTTCATCTGAGCGCGCAAAAACTTGGCTTGGACCTGGAGGAAGCTCTCCTGGACGTCGGGGGAAACGGGATTTCCTTTACTCGCAATGTCTCCTGCCAGCTCAACCGCTGCCGCTAAACCCATCATGGCCTCGTCCACAGCCTGTTTGCCTCTCGGAAAGTCATCAGCCAGGAAAAAACCGAACACCTGCTGAGACAGACCGTACCAAGGGCCGGCCGCGGCTGCCAGGCACTCTTTGGTCTCACAGATCCTCTCGGAGAGCGCGAGGGCCGTTTGGAGAAGGCTGCTCGGGTGAGGAAGCTGCCCCGCAGCTGTTTCCCTGGCCAGGCTAAGGACGCGCGCCGTCAGCGATACAATCTCCTGGTGCCGCCCCAGCGTCTCCAGCTCGGGGGACTCGGCCACGGGCAGCGCTTCCTTTGCCGCCTCGACGCAGCCGCTGGAGAGCTGGAGCAAGGTGCAGCCAGCGGCGCTGACAGCCGCCACGTCGTGGGCTCTTGCTGCCGCCAGGAGAGCCGCAACGACGGGGTGCGTCTCTGCTCTCCTCGGAGCCGCGCCTGGGCGCGGGTGACCTGCTGGCGGGGACAGGCAGCTTGAGGTGTCTTTGTGCAAAGTGACAGTTTCCAGCCCCGCGCACAGCGGGCTGAGCTCAAGCGCCTTTGCAACAGCAGCGCTTCGCACTCGCTCCCGGAGCGGGCTGAGGATGTCGGGGTGGTTGGAGCCGTCCAGCCCGTCCCGGACGCGGTGAGCAGCGGCCATCAGGCAGCTCGCCACCTTTGAGAAGACCCCCCTGGTCTGGAGGCAGGAGAGTCTCTCTGGGTACAGGGCTGTGACCGCTTTCAGCTCCAGGATGGCGCTGGCCAGCTGCTCAACCCAAACCAGCAAGCCGTTGCGGAAGATGGGGTCCGTGGCTCTGTCCACAGAGCGGACGGTGGCTCCGGCCACCCACTGAGCCCAGCGGGTGAGGCGAGCCGCGTGCCGAGCGAGCCCCTGGGGGTCCTGCCCTGCCAGGGCCTCCTCACAGCCCTCCCTGTGCCTGCCCATCTCCCGGACAGACAGCGTCAGGAATTCACGCGTGCCGAGCGTCTCCTCGAAACACCGCAGGAGCCCTTCTGTCGCTCCCGCCCAGGCCCGGTACAAGGACTGCAGCTGCTCAGCGGCCGGATCTCTGCTCGTTTCAGTGAGCAGGGCAGGGAGCCTGGCAAGGAGGCTCTTCAGATCCTCCACCCGGTCTCTGATCTCTCCGGCGGTTTGGGTTTCGGTGCACCTGGCCAGGACAAAGTCTGCCACTCTGAGCATCTCCTGGGCGTGTGCGAAGAAGGTGCCAATGAGGGGCTGAAGCTTCTTCAAAAATCCTCCTTCTCCTGCTGGAAAACCCCCCGTACCGGCAAGGCTGAGGGCCTCTGCAACCAACCGCCGCAGGGACTCCTTCCCCTCGAAGAAGGTGTCGAGGACTTGGCACAGAGTAGCTGTGAGCACCGCCTGCTCCAGACTCTCCACCTCCTCTCTCATGGCGTGACATTCCTTCTCCAGGCTCTCTCCCCGGCTTTGCCCCGGCCGTCCCTCCTGCTGGCTCGCGTGGCTGCAGACGCTCCTCCTCAGCTGCAGCAGAGCCCAGCAACGTTTTACCAGCTCCAGCTCCTGCTCTCGCCTGGATGAGGCTGCTAGAAGCATGCAGTAGGAAACCACCGCTTCCACACGGGCACTGAACTCACCGTCGCAGAGATGCGCCGGGTCTGGGCGAGAGAGGAGAGCCCGCAGCCTGCTCGTGTGCTGGGAGAAGGTCCCGTTTCCATCCCCTGGCTCCCTGCCGCCCGTATCGTTGATGAGCAGGGAGGTGAGCTCTCTGATGGTCCTCTCTGTCAGCTGGAAAGCTTTGGAGAGGTCGGCTGGCTGATCCCGGGAGCGTTTGAGGTCGCTGTGCTTGGCTGCGTGGAGCAAAGGAACACAATCCTGCAGAAGCTGCAAAGTTTGGGCCAAGCGCTCCAGCCGAGGACAGTCTCGGAGATCCTCGAGGCGCTGTGCTGTCAGATGGCTCAGCAGGAGCAAGGCCTCGGAAAAACCCCGGAAAGCAGCCAGCAGCCCTGGCGTGTCCCCCGCATCCCGCAGCACGCTCAGGCGCTCCAGAAGCCAGCTGGCAGCCTGAATGATCTTCCTCGCCCCAGCAGCATCTTCCATCTGAAGGAGCTAACCAGAAAAAAAAAATGTCAGAAAAACTGGCCAGAGTGGCTCAAGAACCTGTTCACCATTTCCTCCTCCTCGCAGCCGAGATGCCCCCTGCCCTCGCAGGGAAGAGGCATGTTTCGCTCAGCAGACCTGCCCTGGTGAGCACACGGTGAGGAAACGACCATTCCTCCAGCTAGAGCCTCCCCCAAGCCCCTGTCCTGGCGGAGGGCAGCTCTTGTCCCCCCTGCCCTCCTCCCCGGCTTGCCCCGGTGCCGTACCCCCGCCGTTACCTTCGCTGTCTCCGTTAAGACCCTCTTTGCGGCCGCCGCCAGCTCTTCCCTGCGGCTGGGGTCCCCCGGCTGCGCCTGGAGCCCGCGGGCCGCCGGCAGCACACACCTCCCTGCCAGGACCAGGGACTCGGCCACGCGACGCGTCTCCTCCTTCCACGCCTCGTCACCGGACTCCTCGGCCAACCTGGGACGGACGCCGCTGGGCTCAGCTCTTTGCCTCCCGCAGCCTCGGGGGGCAGTGCGAGGGTCTGGGGTCCTCTCACACCGATCGGCCACGCCAGCCGTATCCCCCTCGCCTTCCCCGTGTTCCCCCCTCTCCGGGCCGGGAGCAGCAGCAGGAGAGGCTGGCTCCCTGCCGGTTTCCTTGCCAGCCCCCCGCTCTGCCCGGGAGCCCCCCGGCACACTCACCTTCCAGCAGCCGAAGCGAGTTCTTCCGTGGCTTTGGCCAATTTCTCTGCGTTCTCCCCTAAAGCGGGAAAATCCCGACGGATCCCATCTTCCCGCTGCAGGGCGAGGAGGAGGCGGCAGAGCTGCGCAGCCATGGGGCAGAGGATCCCTCCAGCTGCTTTGTTTTCCGTCAGGAGCCCGAGGTCAGCGCGGGGAGGAGGCTCCATGGTGTCCTGCCTGGGAAAGGGACACAGACCCTGGGCTTACCTGGGGGCCTCGGACGGCAGCTTCTGGCTCGGAAATGCCGCCAGGGCCTGGGAAACGCTCCGGGTTCAGCTTCTCCCAGCGCTGCAGCCAGGTCAGAACCCGCCTTTCCCCCGGGGGGGCTGTTCCCCAACGCGGCCCCCCGCCCTGCAGCCGGCCTGGACTCCGCTCCACGGCCAGAGGGGTCCCCCAGCCCCCCCAGACCCACCCCGGGGTCCCC
>WKFP01013930.1:34335-50320 GCA_011057875.1 Pterocles orientalis
TGCCCCCCCCTATGCAGCCCCCCCGGGCTCAGCGGTGTGATGAACCTGCTCGGCCTCTGCAGCTGGGGGTCCTGCCCGTGCCCCCCCCTTTAACCCCTGCAGGGGGTCCCCAGGCCCAGCCCCCCGGCGGCTGCGCTGCCTCATCCCCGCCTTGTCCCCGGGGGGTGGCCACTGGTGATGCTCCGGTGGCCGCGGTGTCACCGGGGTCTCCCCGTATCCGGGGGGCAGCGGCGGTGGCACCCCCAGGCTGCTGTACGGGTGACACTTGGACCCCCCCCATCCTCCCTGAGGCTCTTTGCAGCTCCGGGGGGGAGGTTGGACCCAGGGTTGGTATTTTTCGGGTGATTTTCTGCCCCACGCGTCGCGACACGGAGAACCCCCGGAGGGACAGGGCTGCGGGGGAGCGACACCCCCAGAAAAGGCAGAAATTCCTTTTTATTGCAGATTTTTCTTCCCAAACAGATATTCCCGGGGGTACCCGAGCTGTGCCGGGAAGGGGTTTGCAAATCCAGCAGGCCAGCCCGCTTCTGCGTGAATCTCGATTTTTTATTTTTTTCTGGAGGGATGCTCCCACGGAGGCCTCGGTGTTGCTGAATAACAGCCGGGAACAATCTCCTGCCCGCAGCCCGAGTTTATTATAAATAAATTCCTCCCCGGCCTCGGCGGATTAATGGGGCAGGGCGTGCGCCAGGGGCGTAATCCGGGCGGCAAACGGGCGAAAATCCTTGGAGTGAACGGGCAGAGATTGCCGGCGGCAAATTTCTCATTTTCTCAGGCTAAAAATAGACGCAAGAAAAAAAAATCGCTTTTACCATGGAGGGGGAGGTGGCGGGGGGCTTCGCTCCGGGGAGACGCTGCCCAGCCAGAATTACCGACGGCAGTCGGGCTTTTTCCTGAAGAGCTCCATTAGTGCTTTGCTGGGTTTTTTTTATTTTATTTTTGGGGAATAAAAGGCTGCGAGCGGCCGCGGTTTGGCCCCCTCGCCGGGTGTAGCGTTACCTCTGGCTTTAGCTGGTGCCAAAGGCGCTTTTCAAGGGCAGGAGTGGTCCAGAAAAACCTTCCTGTGCTTGGAAATGAAACCTGGTCGGCTGCCAGGAGGAGGAAGGGCGGAAAAAATGGCAAAAAGAAATATTTAAAAAATATTTAACCTCTCTGGAGATCAATTAATCGCTACTCATCGCGTTTGGGGAGCCGGGGCGCCGATCCCCAGCGGTCCGGCTGCCGTTGGGTCGTTCTTTCGCGGCGTCCAGCGGCTCTCAATTCCCGATTTGTTTTCCCTGAATCCATCAGGTCCCGAGTTTGCTGTTCGCTGGTGTTTTTGCCGAGTGCCTCCCGAGGTTCTTGGGGTGGCTCCTGCCCAAAACAGGAGGGATCCGACCCAAAATTGCAGCTGGGGGCTTCCTCCAGGCTCAGAAAAATTTGGGGAACGAGCTTTTCCCCCTCCCAGCAGCCTGGTGCTCGCCCTGCTTTTTAAAATCAGCGCCGTCAGCCTCGTCTGGCCCAGGGGGGCTGCAACACCCCCAGCCCCATTTCAGCGCTCGGCCCCCTTTCCGCGGGGTGTCCGAGCCTCTCGCTGCCTTCCAGGGGGAACACCAGGGTGGAGGAAGCCTGCGAGATGTACACCAGGGCTGCCAACATGTTCAAGATTGCCAAAAACTGGAGCGGTGAGTAGAGCCCCCGCTGTCGGGGGGCTGCGGACACGGGGGGGGACCCGCCAGCATCCTGCATCCCAGGCTCTTCCCGCGGGGATGCAGCTCCTCTGCCCTGCGGTGGTGGAAATTTTGGGAGGGTGGGCGGAGAGGGGGAGCTGAACGCTCGTTGACGGTAAATTTACCAAATTTTAAAATGAAAACCGGGCGCTGCCCGCGACTTGCTCATCAAGCAAGGAAATACCCTGGGGTGGGATGTGAAATCCGGTGGATGTGGAGGTCGGAGGAGCCCACGGGGTCGCTGTGGTTCTCTCGCAGCCGCGGGAAACGCGTTCTGCCAGGCGGCCAAGCTGCACATGCAGCTGCAGAGCAAACACGACTCGGCCACCAGCTTCGTGGACGCCGGCAACGCCTACAAAAAAG
Organism: Pterocles orientalis; assembly: GCA_011057875.1. Classification (NCBI taxonomy): domain Eukaryota; kingdom Metazoa; phylum Chordata; class Aves; order Pterocliformes; family Pteroclidae; genus Pterocles; species Pterocles orientalis. Next base: position 36,408 of record WKFP01013930.1, read on the forward strand.
CCGACCCGCAAGGTAAGGGCTGGGCTGCGAAATCCGGGATTGGGGCTTGCAAAGCTGCTTAGCGGCGGAGGAGGCGGCGCGCCCAGGCTTTCCGTAGCCTGCGGATCCCGGCTGGAAAGCTGGAATACCTCCTGCGCCTTCAGAGCATCCTGGGGTGATGGCAGCTCGTCGGCGTGGTCCGGCACGCGTGGGGGTGTCGTCTCGAGGCGCAGAACCCGTGCGGAGCTTCGCACGCTGCCGCGCGTTGGGGGTGAGGCGGTTCTGTCCCGGTTTGGGAGAAACGCGCGTTCCCAAGGAGCGGGTCGGGATCACAGCGGGGTCCCCGCCCTCAGCCCCCTCCCCGGGCTTCCTGGGGCAGAGGCGAGGCGGGAGGACAAGGGACCGACCTCTGGCGGGATGATGAGATTCTTTAAATCTGGTGGCAGAGAGCAGGGCTGTGGTTTTCTGGAAGAGCTCTGATGGCCCTTGCCCCAGAGGGGCGTTGGGAAGCAAACCAGCCAGCCCACCGGCGTTACCGGGGCTCCCCTGTGCTGGTGGTTGTGGTTTGTGGCTGCAAACCGCCCGAACTTCCCAGGAAACGGCAGCCCCGGCGTGTTTACGGGATCAGAATCTTGAGTTTGCTCCGTCTGAGCATGCAGCCGGACAAACCCGGGGTACACGTCGTTGGTATTTTGCCCGTCCTCATTTTTGGCCGTTACCTTTCAGCGTCTGATTCCTGCCCAGGCGAAGCGGCGGGAGGGGGGTGTTGGCGCTGGGGGGATTGGGGTCAGACCTGCAGGTGCAGAAAGGCAGGGAGTGCGACATCTGTAGGTCCTAGGGGTTGGAAACGCCGTGTCTGTCCTTCCAGACGTACCTACGTGTGTGAGTAGGTATTTATCAGAGCAGCTGGTGGGTGGTCTGGTGAAGGGAAACCTTCCCGAGATCTGATTTTCGGAGGGGGGGAGGTCTCGGGCTGGGATTTCTGACGTGCTGGCTGACTTTGTTGTTTTTCCCGACCGCTCACGCTGCAGAGGCCATCAACTGCTTAAATGCAGCTATCGATATCTACACCGACATGGTAAGAGGCTGCGCCGGCAGCGGCTCGGTCAGCGCTGCGAGCGCCGGGCGGAGGGGACCCCCCCCCTCACCCCCCGCCTCTGCCTCCTCCAGGGACGCTTCACCATCGCCGCCAAGCACCACATCACCATCGCCGAGATCTACGAGGCCGAGCTGGTGGACATCGAGAAGGTGAGAGGCCGCGGGGCTCTGCGGCTGCATTTCCCTCCCCGGCCAGAGCAGCGCTGAGCTCAGCGCGGCCGATAAATCCCGGCTGTGCCGGCCGGCGCCGGGCTGCTCTGCGGAGGTGCAGCTTGTTCAGGGGTGAGCGACGATCTCCCCAGCACGGGTCTCTGGCGGGCGATCCCGACCCTTCTGCGTGCCCTCTGCTGAGCAGCCGCACCCGGCTGGGAAAGCTCTGGGCTGCAGCGGTGTTTGGCGTCGGAAAAGCGCTTTGGGACGGTTGCGGGGCGGTTCTGCAGCTGTCTCCTGCTGTTGCTTCAGCTCGTGCCTCACCACCGACCCTCTCTCATCCCCATCGCCGAGGTCCCTGAGCAGGAATCCCGCAGCAGCTCAGCTGGCTGCAAATCTTCCGTTTGCGGGACAAAAATTGATGGTTTCTAGGGATTCTGCCCTAGATAATGATTTGCTTCCTCGGCTCCGCTTCATTGCATCCCACCCACCTCCGTTAAGGACTCCCCGCTACGTCAGGGCTGTTTGCCGAGCGGTTTATGGGCTCGTGGCCAACCTGGCGGCAGCCTTCTCGTGCCGTGATAACGAGTTTTCAGTCGTTAACGCGAGAGTAGCATCACCCGCATTAAACCCGCGCGGGACCCCGGGACTCTTGACCAAGTTCAGGGTCAGATTTCCAAGGGCAGCCTCGTCTGACCCCAAGCTGTGCTTCGGGAGCAGCATTCGAGGCGGTGTTTCTGTCCCCAGGCGATCGCGCACTACGAGCAGGCTGCGGACTACTACAAGGGAGAGGAGTCCAACAGGCAAGTGGGTTTGTGGAAGGTCACAGCGGGGAAGGGCTGGAGGCGGGGATTTGTCCGAAGCGTCCTTCGGTGGGATCCCGCTTGGATCTCCGTCCGAGGTTCCCATCCTGCGCGCAGGCTTCTCTGGTTTGGGGTGCAGGGAAAGCGCGGAGGGGTCGAACCGTGCCTGACACCAGGTCTGTGCACAGCTGAAGGGCTTCCTGCCTTTCCCCCTGTTTCATTTTCGCCGTTAAAGATAAAATTTTTTTTTGGGTCCCGCTTTTGTACGCACCGAGTAGCGCTGGGCGGCAGCAGGGTGGGATTTATGTTTTCCCTCCCCCAGGACACGATCCCTTTAACGCTGTGATTGATTGCAGCTCCGCCAACAAGTGTCTGCTGAAGGTGGCTGCCTACGCGGCGCAGCTGGAGCAGTACCAGAAGGCGATAGAGATCTACGAGCAGGTGAGGATGTGCGCCTCCTCCCGTGGGGCAAACATCTCTTGGAAACGAAAAGCAGGTCAGCGTGTCGGTGTCACAAAATTCCTGCAGCCTAGAAGCTCCCGATGGGATGTGTTTCGGGGCTGACTGCCTTTCCGAGCCACGCTTTGCTCCTTCGCTTTTGAGAGCTGCTTTGACTCGCCAAAGGCGTTTTTTCCTCTGAATTCTGTTGTGTCTAGAGACAGGCTGGTGGAAGCAGGGGAAAGAAATCTGTAATTACACTTTTGATCATATTTACAAATATTTTTGATAGAAAATTTCCCCCAAAATTTGTAAACTTGCTTTCTCTGCCTTTGGATTTACCTGGGCACGCTCGCAGTGCTGCTTCCCTGCTTCTGGAGGGTGGAGAGCAGCTCTTCACCGAGTCTCCGACTTCCCGTGGGATTTGTTAGGAATCCGCCTGGCTTCCAGCGGCTCTTTGCCCGCAGGCTGGCGCTCTGTCCGCGGTCTCTATTCGCAGACGGCCGCGCGGGGCCGTGTGTCCGTTCAGTCGTCTGTCCTGTGTTTGCCGCAGTTCCTAACGAGGCGGTTTTCTCTCCCAGCTCTAACGGGATCTTGTCACGCCTAGGTGGGGACGAACACGATGGATAACCCTCTGCTCAAGTACAGCGCCAAGGAGTATTTCTTCAAAGCCGCCCTGTGCCACTTCATTGTGGACGAGCTGAACGCCAAGGTCGGTGGGCTCGGCGCCGTTACCCCGACCTTCCCGCGTCCCTCGCTACCAGCCTCTGCCGGCCGAGACGCGTCCTCGCGCGGGCAGGGATGGGCGAGGCTGTTGAAGCTGGACGTGTCGAGCTGGGTTGGTGGTGAACCCTTCCCCAGGCGCTCTGTGCTGGTTTCAGGGCTGGAAAGCACAAACTCAAACAAAAAGCGAGCGGTTCGGTGTGAAACGAGAGGGAGGGCTCTCTCTCTTTCTCTCTTTCAGCTCGCGCTGGAGAAATACGAAGAAATGTTCCCGGCGTTCACAGACTCGCGAGAGTGCAAGCTATTGAAAGTGAGTGGAGCCGGGAGCAGTGTCCGTCCCGCCTGGGCGTGATCCTGCCCCTTCCCTTGAGCCTCTTCCCCTCGCCGGAGATTTTGGGCTTTGCTTTGAAGGTTTTAGAGGACGCCGGACTGGCTGTGCGGCAGGTTTATGCCGCACTTGTGGAAGTAGCTGCGGCGAAAGCTGATTATTCTGGATAATTTAAAAACCCACAAACTGGCTGTGTGCGGGGCGGGGGGTCTGGGTGGGACCCGTGGGTGCCGAGGGCCCCTCTCTGATTTTTAACCTTTCCCTAGAAACTGCTGGAAGCCCACGAGGAGCAAAACTGCGAGGCGTACACCGAGGCAGTGAGTACACAGAGCCGCTGCCGTGCGCTCGTGGTGGCGGGTTCTCCCTTTTCCATCCTTTTTTTGGGGGCGTGTGCGCTGTTGGGTCAGTGGGTGCCCGAGCTCCCAGAGCGGTGACCAAGGGGGACATGGGGGCTCTGTGTGGGCTGGGATGGATAGATGGATAGATTTTTAATTTTTATTTTTTTTCTCAAGAGTAGAAGTTTAGAAGACCGCACTTCTGAGAGCTGCAGCACGCTGCTTTTGCAGCAGCCTCATTTGCTTTCTAGAATCTTAGTCTAAACTATTTTTTTTCCCCCAATAGGTTAAAGAATTCGATTCGATATCGCGGTTGGATCAGTGGCTTACAACCATGCTGCTTCGCATCAAGAAGTCGATCCAAGGAGAAGGGGACGGGGACCTGAAGTGAAGCGTGTGCGTGGTGTTTGTGGCATGCAGCCCGAGTCACCGTCCTTGTGTTCCAGCCGAGGACCGCCGCGGGACGCGGGATCCGATGTCGCGCTTTGTTCTGTTGCTTCCAAACCCGATGACTCCTGTGTTTCTCTAGTCCCCTGCTCTTGTGGCGGCCGCGCGGGTGGGCGAGAGGCGATGCTCTGGGTGGCACCGGCAGATCTTTCCGAGGCGGAGGAGCACTTTCTTGGTTTCGTTGGCTGCTGGCCCCCGCGCCTGCCCTCGTCCCCCCCGTGCTCTCCCCGCTGTTGTCGCACGGCTCCGCGCCGTGGGTTCCAGCATGTCCGTGGTTTCTCGCGCCGGCACAGCGCCCGTCACTGCTTCTGCTCCCTTGCTGTAGCGTTCCCGTGCTCTGTTGCGAAAGGGACCTGGCAGATACTCCGGGACCTTGGGTTTTGGTTTTATTTTTACTGTTTGAGCTTTTTTAACGGTGCTGGTGAGTCTGTGTGTGTGTACATCCTATAGAGATGCGTCTGCACGTACAAACACCCAGCAGAGGAGGAGCCAGTGCTGGAAGCTTCACGCGCTGGGGGCCACGACGGCTCAGGTTGCCATCGGCCCTCCGCAGACGTAGCCCTGGTTAACGCTGGGTTTTGTATTTCAGATGGAATGGAAAACGTTAAGGGTCTTCTCTATTTTCTCGGATCTATTTTTCCACTTTATCTTGTGGTGCGTCCCCTCCCTCCTACCCCCAGACTTGACCCCAGTAATAATCTATTTTTCTAACTTTTCATTTCCGTGAAGTCCCGCTGCTCTCTGCTGCAGCTCTGTTGTGTGCTGGGCAACCCCCTGGTTGTTTTCTGACTCTTTGCTGTTGGCGAAGCTGCTTCGTTCTCGTGCACGGTTAGAAACCCTGCAGGAATTCTGGAAATGTGTCCGGGGGCAGGGCTCTCGGTGCAGCCGCCTGTTGCCGTTTCGCGTTTGTTCAGGAGTTGGGCACCTCTGCACGTCGTCAGCGGGAGGCATCACTCGGTGTTTGTAACAAAGTCATTTCCAGCTGCACTGCAAAGAATGAAAAAAGTAATTAATCGCTTTACGTGGCACATTTGTCTCCGCTGGTGTTGGCACGTCTCTTGGGTTTGTTTTTAATGTTTATTTATTTGAGTAGAACAGAGTTTGGTCCAAGGGGTTTAGTGCTATCAAAGCGGCTTATGAAAACCAAACCCGTGCTCCTGTATCTGCCAAACGAGTGTTTTCTTTTCCCGACTGATCTCCCTGGTCCCTGCTAAGGGCTGTTCTGGGTGTTTAACTCGAAGCTGCGCGGAACGGGCAGGGCGTGCACTGGGAACCGTTCTCCTCCTCCAGGCACCTTCCGTTCCCTCACGCCTCGGGTGTTTCCAAGGCTGCTGCTCCCCCTCGCCTTCTGCCCGCTTTAACCGAGACCACCGCCTACGTCTTTCCCACGGACTGGGCTGAGAAATGCTTTAAATTCCGTGGAGCTTGTGGTTCTTGTCCGTGTCCGCGCGAGGCAGAAACGAGGCGAGGGCGTCCCGCTCCAGCGTCCTGTGCACGTGAAAATCGCGGGCTGGGGACAGGGCTGGCGCGGCGGGCGGGTGATGGTGCGGCCGGAGCGGGTTAGCCGCAGCTCTGCTCTCGGTTCGGACAGACAGAAGTGCTGCTGAACCCGCCTGCGTTACGAGGAGGGGGCTGGAACCCTTTTTGTTTAACCTGTTTCCTTAGCACGCCGGGACCCGCTGGGTGTGTTCATGGGTTTGTATCCAGCACGGCTTGAGCCTGGGGACGCCGGGGCTGCGCTTTTCCCAGCCTCACCGCGAGGGATTTTTGCCTTTTTCCGTTCACTTTTCCCGTTGCCGGTGTTCCGCTGAGCTGCGGCCGGGGCTGGGGACCAGGAGAGCGTAGCCACGGGGCTGGTCTGTTCCCGCGCTCCGGAGCGGCTCCGTGAAAACCCAAAGGGCAGCTGTGTGTCCGTGGGCTCCAGCATCTCCTCCGTGTGTCCGTGGTACGTTGTGACGATGACAATCTGCCCCCGCTGTATCCCCCCACACCCTCTGTACTGTGAACACTCGCCCGTGAAACAGCCGGAACATCCTGTTTTGTGTGGATCTGTACCCGAATAAAGTGAAACTCACGCCCACACGTCCCGAGAGGTGTTCTTTCCTGGAAAGCGCAGAAGAGGGGCTGAAGCCAGAGCCTGAGGCAGAGCCGCGGGGGCCACGGTAAAAGCCAGCGCGGGCTTCCGGGCGCTTTGGGGACCTGTCCCGGCACAGCCGCGGGGGAACGCCTGCGCAGGAACCCCCCCGATGGGTGTATAGGGTCTAGAAACATCCCATACCGTCACCAAGGCACGGGAAGGGGCAGGGTTGAGATTTCAGTATTTTAATAAGAAGGGTTCGTACGAGTAACTCACTTTGTACATTCCTGGAGTACAAAAGTTTCCCCGGCTGCGGGGACTAATGCTCAGATTTAAATATCTACAGCCTCTTTGCACCGGTCGGGGGGCACTGAGCTTCGCCAGAACAGCCTGCTTGAATAAATACTTCAAATATAACGTTCTCTTTAAAAAAAAATTCCCTTTCTACAGCTTTAAGTCATGATTCCCTGGTAACCACGTTGGGCATCCCTTGAAGGTCCAAGAAGAGCTCCGTGCCCCGGGCGGGTGTCACCGCGTCGCCAGCCCCAGCGCCTCGGGACTGCGCTTACCGTCACCTCCCACAGCAGCTTTCCCCCAGCTTCAGCTGAGGAAGTTTCTGGGGACATCCTACAGCAAACTCAAGAGAAATGGGAAAGCAAGTTAGATTTTTTTTTTTTTCCCCACAGTGGGGCTGGGAAACTGGTCCCTTCCAGCACGGTGCTGCCCATTCACAGCCGCTCCCAAAACCAGAGTTGGGGAAAACACCCCAAATCCTCCCAGGTACTCCAGGGGGTACGCTGAGGGCAACCGCTCCAGGCTGGGAAACACGGCAAACACCCGGGACAGAAACTCCCCAGGTTCCCAGTGCCACAGCTCTCCCCCCTGCTGGGTGTGACTGGGGAGGAGGAGGGGATGTGGTCTGTGGGGAAGGGGAGGAGACGGATATTAATGTTCCTTACTGAAAACAGACAAAAAAGGCACCTGCCAGGGTTGTTCTGCTAAAATGCAGCGGGAGATGCTAACTGCTGGAGCCCTGGGACTTTGTTCCTAAGGCCACGCTGGGGACCGCTCACGGCCACCAGCCCCAAAGGGCCGCTCGGGTTCCAACACAGAATCACTCCGGGGAATGAACACCCGAATCCCTCCCCAGGACAGGTCATTTGTCACCTACTCGCATCTACGCCGTGAGTCACACGCTCCCTGCCTCCCGTTCGTAACTGAGCGTACCTCTGGAGACTCTCACGCTGCTGGAATGAGCTGGAGCAGCTCGACGGGAAACCGGTAATTAATTAACTTTTCCTGCTGGAGTATTAATTTAAAGCAGGTCTGCAGTGTGGAGCAGCAGCGATGCTCAGTGCCGGTGGTGAAAAGAGCATCTCTGACCGAGCCGGAGGAAAAGGGCAAGAAGCTGCCTTCCCCCACCGGCTTTTCCAGCGTGGCCGACGTGCTGCTTTTCAGGAACATTTTTACAGATGTTTTGGTCTCTTAAGTGCCCAGTTATATGTAAAAATAATACCGGCACCGGCACAGACACAGGACACAGCTCATTCTGCAACGACACAACTCCTGGAATGAAACTCCACCTCCTCCCGAAGCTCACTCCCACTCCGGTTCCCAAGCTGGCTCGCTGCTTGGATCTCTGGCCAAAGCAGAGACAAACCAACGGCTCCTGAAAAGCAATTTAGTAAAACCTGGGGTTTTTAAAGAGGAATTTCCACTAGGGAAAATGCAATTAATACCCGAAGCTGAGAAACACGGCATTTCTCAGTGTCACCAAATCAACGGGAGATCAAAGCGGCACCTCCTGGATAACCTGTGACTGTCGGCACCGTCCCTGCAGGGACACAGGGAATACGCTTCCTGGGACTCCTGCCTCCTCTGCCACCACCCCGGGGTGGTGCCACCCTGCCCTGCCTTCAGGAGACGGAGCGGTACACGGGGGAGGTGAGGAAGGATTTTTTCGAGGAAATTCTGGAAACCCAGCGCGTGTCTGTCATATCAAGCCCTGCCTCCTTCTTACGCTTCTAGTGGTTCCCGCAGGAGGTCTCTGGCAAAGTCCCAGGACTGTCCAAAGGGCGCAGCTCGAACCAGGGCAGGAAATAACCAACTCACTCCATATTGACCAGAGCGTGGAGCTGCGGCTGAACCGAGTCCGTCTGTGTGTGCAGCACCGTCAGCTCGCTCAAGGTGGTGGCTATGAGGGCTTCCTGGGGTCCCGGGGTCCCGTCCGCCTTACAGTCTGTTCCCGCGGCTGATGCAGCGTCGTGCAGGGCGGTCACGCTCCCCGGGACAGCAGTCAGGTTTGGGTAGTGGCCGTTCTCGGGGAAAGACAGCAGCTTCTCGGGGATTTTAGGGGACACATCGTATTCTTCGTCGGGGAGCTCTGTTTTGTGACCGTCGTCGTTCTTAGATGCTCCTTCAACAATGACGAGGAAGGACTTCCAGGGTGTGTTTTTATCGTGTATCTGGAAAAAAACCCCAAAGCTGTCATTTGTGAACCGTGTTCTGCAAGGTTTCCTACAATTGCCAGCGCTCTGATTGTTGCTGTGCTAGGAGGAATTTGTTGGGGAGCTCAATAAACTCTCAAGTTTTCAAGTCATCAAGTGACTTGAAAATGAGAAGGTTCTTTTCTGAGAGGAAAAAAAAAAACCAAAAAACAAAAAACCACAAGATTGAACACACAGTGATGGTCCAGGAGGCAAAAGCTCGGATCCAGCTCACAGGTGATGCTGGCAGAAAAGCTCTCCCAGACTCGGGACCGAACACAAGCCACGTGTGTGTCGTGATGCCACCTCGAGAGGGGACGATGGCTAAACCCAGCGAAAGCAGACAGGGAGAGTCCCCTCCAGGCCTGACAGAGGTGACACGCGGCCGCGGAGAAGGCTGGAGGAGGGGCAGGGCGAGAGGTTCTTACCGACGTGTGCCGGCGGAGGGTGGACTTGTCGGTGAAGGTCCTCCCGCAGGCGTTGCACATGAAGGGCTTCTCGCCGGTGTGGATGCGGTGGTGCCGCTGCAGCGCGTTCAGCTGCGTGAACTGCTTCCCGCACTGGTCGCAGCAGTAGGGCCGCTCGCCTGGAAGCGGAGCGCGGCGTTAAAGACGTCGGGTATCGCGAGTGCTGCTCGCTGGGGAACCGCAAGAAACCTCTGGGCTTCACCAAGCGACGAGGCACTCCCAAGCACTTCCAGAATAACCCCAAGGTGCTTTCCCCGTTCTCACAGCTGGGTACATTTGGCCACATCTGAAGCAAGCAGACCCACAGCTGGCCTGAATCTGTGCGGCCACTGAAGCTCCCCCATTTTTCACACCTATTTTCCCATCCCAAAGTCCTGTCCTGGAACTCAAGTTCTCCTGTTTACAAGGAATGTTCTGCGAGCATGAACACCCGAGCTGCTCATAACCCCCAGGTTCTCTCCAAACGAACCGTCTCGCTGCGTTCAGCACGTTTTGAAAGAACCAGAGGGTTACAGTGTCTCCTGTTTGCTCCCTCCTCGGCTAAGGTAATAAAAGGAAAATTAAAAAACTTTATAACGGATGGAAGCGATGTCACAGAAAAAGAGATGACATTCCAGAACAGGAAAAAAAATCCATTAACCTGTCCCCTGCTAGACACGCAGGTGCAGGAGGCAAAGAAGGAGCAAGGCATGGTGCCACACAGGAGTTCCCATGGGCAAGGACACCCCCTTACCCGCTACAGGGCGGCGCTGGAGAGGACAGGGTGGCATTGATTACACCATGAACACAATGATTTGCAACCTGCTGTACCACTGAGTAACGCGGACTTTGGGAAGACGGCTAAGGAAGCTTGAGAGAGAAAGCACGCCCGAGATTCTACGGGAGGGATGAAATTTCAAGCCAGCACTGGGAAGAAACCAGAGCGCTGTCCCTCTGGAGAGGCAGGGCGAGAGAGAACGCAAAATGGAGAGAAACGCCAAGGCTGCAGAGTGACAGTGACTGTTCTCTGTCCTTCCACACCAACACTGACACGGAAGAGAAAACCCAAGCAGGAGGGGACAGAGCATGACAGGTGGGCAAGCAGAGGAGAACGAGACCAGCCCTGTGCAGTGCTTTGCTCAGAGCTGAACGGACACGGTCCTTTGGTCACTCAACGACGCAGCGGCGTTATTAACAACGTCTGCGCAGCTCTTGGAGGGATTTCAGAGAGCTGCTGTAACTGGGCAAGAAGCAGAGGGAGCACCAGGCGAAGGGAAGGGGATGAAAGAACACACTGAGCAAGAGTTAAAGCGTGGACGCAGGGCAGGACTCAAAGGCACAGGAAACCCTGTCTGAACGGCGCAGCGGTGAGCTCTGGTGCTGGCTGCTTGCAGACACAAAGAGCGAGCACCTCCTACCTGTGTGCACTTTGATGTGCTGGTACAGCGAGTTTCTCTGGGCAAACGTTCTGAAGCAGACTTCACATTTGAAGGGTTTGGATCCGGTATGGATTCTGTTGTGGTGTTTCAGGTACTCCTTAGAGGCAAAGCTCTTCCCGCACGTCTCGCACATGAAAGGCCTTTCCCCTGCGGCGAGGGCGAAGAGGAGAATTAAACCAACACAGCACTGGGGAACACTGTGAAAGCATCACACCACGCTGGCGTCACACTAGAGCCTCGGGGACACCGGGCACCACGCTGGCATCATGCTCGGTACGTAACGGGGGGGGCTGGCCGGGGCAGAGGAGGAATCTGGGGCTCGGAAGGGGCTGAGTGGCGGGTTCTGAGCATTGTGCATCCCTTGGTTTATGTATGTATATATTCTTATCAGCATTGTTGTTATTATTTTGTCTATTTTCTTGTGTTATTAAACCTGTCCTCACCTCAACTCACAAGGCTTTACCTTTTATTCTTGCAATTCTCCTCCCTGTCCCAGCACGGGGAGGGCTGAGCCAGCAGCCGCCTGGTGCTTGTTGCCAGCTGGCCTTAAACCACAACACGGACTGAGAGAGAAATTATTTTTTCTATTAAGAACTCAACTAGACTTTTGGGAACTCCCCTTCTCTTTAATCAACTCTCTCCACCATCTGCCTATCCACCTATAGGAACCTTTCTCAGTAAAATGACAACAAAAATCTATTTTATATTAAAAAAAACGACAAAAAAAGCATTTTCCGAATGCAAACAAGCTCTCCTGGTTTCCCAGCAGGCCTCCTCCCAGCCACAGCCGCCGCAAAGGCAAGCCTTACCTGTGTGACACCGTTTGTGATAGATAAGCATGTGATTCTGAGTGAACCTGGCCCCACACTCATCACAGACAAAAGGCTTCTCACCAGTGTGGATTCTGAAAGGAGAAAGGCACGTTAAAGCCCCGGGGTACAGCTCTGTCCTCCGCAGCACGACGCAGCGCTGTCTTTCCTTTGCGGCTGCTCTCTGAAGAGCGACTGTGTGCCTGCACAGGACCGTGGTGTCTTAAAAACACCTTCAGCCGGGCCAAATTCTGCTCTGCGGTTTCTGCAGCGCCGCTTTGACTGCTTGATCGTGCACGCGCTGCACAATCGAGGCCCAGAGCCAGAACATCCTTTAGGGCAAAACCACATTTTTAAAGGTAAAAACTGAGTAAAGCTTAGAAAGTGTGTATCCGAAAGAAAGAGTTAACCCCTTGAAGCAGAGCAGGTGTCTTCGCGTTGCCGACACTGCCACTAAAACACTCCCCGCAGAACCTGAGCGATGTGTTCCCTGGCACGCTGCTCTCGGAGAGTCGCTGGAACAAGTGGCACTCAAGGAGCAGAATAAAAAAAGCCAATTTTATGCAGCCATTTTTCCTTGCTGCCACCCCAAACCTGCAGCGCGATCTCCCGGGGAAGGCGGTGCGTGCGGGAAGGGCAGAATTGTGCCTGCACCAGGATCCCAGCTTCCTCGAGCTGAGATTTTCAGCCCCTGCACACACCAGGGCTCTCTGGAACAGTGCTGCAGCACACAGCCAGCAGAGGCCACTCCTCCTGGTGATTCACGCCAACAGGACGGGCACAGATGTGAAAACAGACACAGAAAGAGGAGAAATTCTCACCACGGGCTGTCTGGATGCACAGGACAGCGCTGAGTTTCCAGCAGTCAACAAGCTGACCGTACACAGGAGAAACTCCACTTATGCCAAAAAAATATTTTTTTCAGCAGCACAAAGCAATTACTTGTGGTTAGGAAAGGACAGGCAGCAACAGAGATGCCGTCCAGCTGCACCAGCAGCACTCCGCTTCCAGATCCACCTTCCACCCCCGGGAACAAACCCAGTGACTTCCAAAAGCGCAGCGAGACAAAGCAGAGGTTAATGGACCTTCTGCCTCGCGGGAAATGCCACCTAGGAACACGCTGCCACTGCTGCTTTCTCTTTTCGGGTCTGAGCAGTCGTTCTTGGGGGTGTTTCTTCTGTCCCTCCCTCCCCACGCTCACTCCCTGGCTACCACCTGAGCTCTGGCTGCAGACGGCCGCTTTGGTGGGGTGACAAAACCAGGTTAAAGCCCTTAATAGTTACAATTTTTCCCTTAATAAAAAAGCCTCTCCCGTGAACTTTGGAGACCACGTGTTTGCACTTCACCTTCGCATCTCCCTGCGATGTACAACCGCCCCCATCAGCGCTGCGGGGTCCTTGGGGGCTTCACTCACCTCCGGACGGTGACACACCAGCCTGTTTCTAGTCACTTCTCTGCTGTTTTCTAGGCTTAGCACCCAAATCCGGTGCTCTTCAATTTAATACAGGGCCAAACCTTTTCAGAAGGCTTTCATACTTACTGCAGAACATCATTCTATCGAATAGAGAGGCATCAAATCAGCTGAAATCATTACAGCTGTAATCCTGCCAATAATATGGCATGGAGGTTGCTCTTCTCACGTGAAACATCCCATGGACTCTCCACGGGTCTGCTCCCATGAGAAAAGCGAACTGTGCACTGCAGCAGCCTTGACCCGTGCACCCTACTTTAAGAAAATTACAGCAACTCCTTAAACCTGAAACGCAGTGGGGAAAGAAAAAACCAAACCAAAAAAAAACCCCAAAAAAAGGAAATAGGGCCACTGTCCAGTCAGTCCCGTTTTACATCCCCACTTCACCTGAAGGCTCAAGGTGTGCTCCGGGGGATTCTGCTTCTCCCCCCAGAATCTAACAAGGCCAGTGAAGTCTGTTCATACCTCATGTGTGTTTTAAGTGCAGAAGGCTGAGAAAATTTAGCCTCACACTCTGTGCACCCATAAGGCTTGTCGCCTGTGTGCGTCCTTTCATGGAGCCTGAGGGCAGTTTTGGAGCTCAACCCCTTTCCACACTGTTGGCACTGATGACGCTCCCCACCACCCTCATGAACCTGGAGAATGTGCCTCTTGACGTCCTTCTTCCTCTTGAACTTCTTACCGCAGAGCTCACAAGGGAAGTGGCGCTCGCTGCTGTGGACATGGCGCTGGTGGCTTTTTAGGTTGCACCGGTTGGCAAAGGTCTGACTGCAGGTTTCACACCGATAAACGATTTCGGCTGCGATGCCGTGGCTGTGCTTTATGTGCTTGAGAAAACTTTTCTCGTACAGGAATTCCTTCTCGCACGTGCTGCACTTGAAGTT
>WKFP01013930.1:59574-75479 GCA_011057875.1 Pterocles orientalis
GCGGCTGCTGGCGGCCCGAAGGGGGGTGGGGGGTACCGGGGCCAGCCCCGCCCACGGCGGCCCGCGAAGGGGCGGCAGGGCCCCAGCTCCCGCACTCACCGGGCAGCCCCGCAGCCGGGCCGGGCCGCGCCGCTCGGCTCCTCACCCCACGGCCTGCGGGCGGCGGCCGGAAGCGCTGCCGCGCCATAGCCCCACCCCCGGAACGGCGCGCGGGAAGTGACGTCAGGCGGCGCGACCAGCGCCCGGCCCCGCCGCACCGCGCACAAACCCCCCCCCGGGTGTACCTTTACCGCAGTAACCGGGGTTTGATATGCAAATCTATGCAAATAACTCACAGCACGTGACGAGCGCATCTTTATTAACCCCAGCCAGCGGTAATTGACGGCGGCGGCCCCGCGCTCCCGCCCGTATCCGCACCCTGACCCCCCTGTGCCGCCCCAGGAAATAAAACTGCAAAAAAACCCCCCAAAAACCGGAATAAATCCCTCTGACGGGTGTAAATAATCCCTCTGGCGGGTGTAAATAATCCCTCTGACGGGTGTAAAGCCCTCTGACAGGGGCTCCAAACCCTCCCCCCCCTCACAGCCAGGGTAACGAGGCAGCCCTAACGAACCTCTGAGATAATTCCCACCCGCGCTCCTGGCACTAACCGACATTATAAACACACGAGGGAGCGATCGGTGGCCGCTGTGTCACTGCCAGGGGGTGGCAGGGGCTGTGGGTTTTTCGGGACGAGGCTGGCTGGTTTATAAAGTTTACCTCGGTCAACCGACCAGGTCTCCGGCGCGGAGTCGTCGGCCGTACAGGCGTCCGAGAGAGTTTCTATTTTGGACCAGTTATGGTCTTTTTTGGTTGTTAGATCTATTAAGAAACTTCTCCAGTGAGCATTGCGGTCGTGAATCTAGGGGGAAAAAAAAATAGGAGGGAAAAGAATTAGATCTGAGTTTTTTCCAATAATAAATCTAATAAGTGCCGTGGAAAATGGAACAGTATCAGGGTGAGCTCTGCGATACAGCGCCGAGGCGCAAAAGCTGAACTCTGAAACGCAAAAACAAGTCTGTTCTGCCAACTCTGCACCGATCTGGCTGTGCTGCCGGGGAACGCTTCCAAAAGCAGCTAGATTTTCAGCACACAGGCAAACATTAACTTAAGAACTAACTGGAAAAAAACCTCCTGTTCTCCTTGGCAGTAACCCCAGGGACCCGCAGCCTCTGAACAGCCAAGCTCAGCAACGGCAACACCGCAGACGTGTAAAATCGTATTAATCTGCAACACAAAGACACATTCCAGCCTCGGAGGTGTAAAAGGCTGCAGAGACTGTAGAAATGCAAAATGTGGAGCCATTCCACTTTTAAAAAGAGGCTTTAGTCAGGAAGAAGCATTTTCAATAGCCACTGGATTAATTTTCCTGTTGGAAGCTGGGAGATGGCTGGTTTGCAGCCAGTAGTGGGAGCTGCTGTGCTGCTGGAGGAAAATTCTGCACCCTTCAGAAACATGTTTTTAATTTCTAAATACATATTTTAATTCTAAATATTTTTCTAACTATGCATTATAAATATACGAATATATTTTAATATAAAATATATTTTATATATTGTAAATACATATGTAGTAATTTTAAAATATAATAATATTCAGAAACATTTTTAATTTTCCATCCCCCAACCCTAATATTCATTTCTTCACATTTTATTTTTTTAACAAAGGTCAGAACTCAAAGGGTTTAGTGAACCCTCATTAAAGCAAGAAGCTTCTCCCAGTAATTAACCGCCACCGGGGCGGTTTGCCCACGTACCAACACGTGTCTGCGCAAGGTGGACATGTCGGTGAAGGTTCTCTCGCAAGCTCTGCACTTGTAGGGCTTCTCCCCGGTGTGGATGCGCTGGTGGCGGCGGAGAGCGCCCTGCTGGGTGAAGGTTTTCCCGCACTGCTCGCAGAAATACGGACGGGTCTCTAAAAACAACCACAAAAAAACAGGAGTTAGAAGGCAGGTTGCCGATTTCAGCAGACAAAAAGCGTAAAAGAATTTTTAAAAGGTCAACACTGATCAAGCGGTGTACACGGGGGCTCGAGGGGCTGGTTTTTAAGGATCCCTGTTTCTCCTCACCTACTTCAAGGAGCTTATAAAACCGCTTCTGGAATAAAATACCGAAGGTAGCTCAGAGCCAGCCTCCCAGTGCCGTTTACCTTCCCAGCCCCGACAAGTTTGTTCCGTTACCTGCGTGGACGTTACTGTGCTGGGCTAGCGAGGCTCGCAGTCCAAACGTCTTCCCGCACACCTCGCACTTGTAGGGCTTGGCGCCCATGTGGCAGCGTTTGTGGCATTTCAGGTATTCGTTGGTGGCAAAATGTTTTCCGCACACGTCGCATTTAAAAAGGCGCTCTCCTGAGTAAAGAGGAAAAAAAGACATTGTGAATTCTTTCAGCAGAATTTCGTACTTCGAGGTTGGTTTTCAAACGTCTTTTTATCCCCAGCAGCTCCTTCCTGCTTGAAATCTTTCCTGCGAGCCACAAAAACAAGCGTGTGTCTTTTCCGAATCCCGACGGGCCCTTTTCTAGCAGTATGAAGGGAGGCGATGGGAGGAACAGAAGTATTCAACGCCCACCTGTGTGGGTCCTTTTGTGGCCGGTGAGTTTGCCTCTATCAGCAAAGCAAGCCCCGCAGTCCTCACAGATATAGGGCTTTTCCCCGGTGTGGGACCTACACGGAGCAAAACACAAATGACTGTTAATCAATTAGCTCTTGTAGCGCATTCTTAATGGATTTGAAACGACATTCTACAGGCTACAGGCAGCATACTTCATTTTTTTAAATGAAATGTAAAAAATACATGCTGCTCAGTCAGGAAATACCATTGTCTGCCAGTCCAAGTGCTACACTAATGCACTAAAATTTAAGGTTTAGCTTTTCCTCACCCTTGGGCCCTAAAAAAACCCGCTTTTCACGAATTATATCTCACAGTATAAGCACCAGAAAGGAGAAAGCAGGAAAGAGGACGAGCTGCTGCTGTGCTAGAGACTGCAAGTGCATCCAGACTGTCCCCAGCACCACGCCAGCAGCAGATCTCTCAGGACACTGTGAGCCACGTTCTTGGCTTCCACAATCCCTCCGCCTCACGTCCTCTGGCTCGCAAACTTTAACCAGCAGGATATTCCCATTTTTTAAGACAAGAGGCACTAAGGAAAGTCAGGCAAGCAGTGTTTGCTAACGCAGGCTGGGCATCTGGTTTTAAACTAGATCAAATCAGAGGAAGTCCGAGCCTCAGGTTTGGTCTTAGCACTGTGCTGATTTCCCTTATTCCAACCCCAATAGTACGACGTGCAAAAATCACGGATAATTTCGAGCTGTCTGGCAAAATGCTGCAAATACGAGACAGCCAGTTACCCAACACAAACCCCGTGAGTCACCCCACACCTTACACGCAGAGCAGCTCTGCTACGTCTCAGCCGACACAGATTATCTGGACATTTCAGATGTTTCGCTGGGCCTGGATCAGCATACCCCACAATTTTTTAAATCACCATAAGAACACTCAGGAAGCAAGCTACTGTCCCCGTGGCAGGAGCCCACAATCTCTAGGGATGTGATTTCTCTCACCTTGTTTAGCCCCCCCACCAGTTAACCTCCTATTAGAAGCTATCTGCTACGCTCCCTGTTTGCAGCAAGATGGGAAATTGCGTGGGATGATTCACTCTCTCCTGGGAGAGGACACATTTAACAGAGACACCACCAGAGAGCAACTCATCCAGCCTCGCTCCGATGACTACAGGGGGAGCCCAGATGAGACGTCCAGCTCTTGCATCGCACACGGAAACGAAATCCCACACCACACGACTGGCTCAGAGTGACACAGAGCCAGCAGGGCTCAGCACCCGGGTCTCTGAGCCCCTGACTAATTCTTCAGCCTGTCCTTTCATCACCTTATTTTGAACTGTCTCAATGGACTGGCTTTTCCTTACAAGTCCAGCTAGAGCATGTTCAAAACCTGTACTAAAACCGATGCCATGACCAGCTGCAGACAAAGCCTTTGCGTCAAAGAATTAATCACAGATACTACAGGACAATTCGTATCCCAGTGTTCCCGTTGTACGGACACAAGGAGAATGACTCAGAACTGGGAAGTCAGCAGAGGAAAAAGCAGCACTGAAGCACGCTGGGCATGCAGGGAGCAGTCACGGGAGCAGCAGGACCGGAGGCTGACCTGGTATGGATCTTCAGTTGCGATGGCTGAGCAAATCTGGAATGACAAATGCCACATTCGTAAGGTTTTTCTCCTGTGTGCGTCCGCATATGGAACACCAGCGCTGTTCGGGAGCTGAGGATCTTCCCGCAGACAGAGCAGAGAGGGCGCTTGACTCTGCCTTCATGCTTCCGCATGTAATGCGTCCTCACATCTCTCTTCCTTTTAAAAGTAGCATTGCAGAGGGTGCAGGCAAACTGCCTCTCCTCAGTGTGCACGCAGGCCCGGTGCTCCTTCCAGCTGTTGTAACTAGCGAAGGACTTGCTGCAGATGTCGCACTGATAGACCTTCCCGGGCAAGCACTGATGGACATCTCTGCAGTGATCCACGTACTTTTTCCGGGAAACAAACTGCTCGTTACACTTATTGCATGTTATTACGTAGGCAGATTTCTTATTCACCCCGCTTTTATTTACCTTCTTTATTCTAAACTCTTTGTCTGATTCACGCTCTTCACCACCCTTCGCATTAGAGTATTCGTCCTCCTCATCGTCCTCCTCCGTACAGCCCTCCTCATTGTCTCTGCTATCTTCAACCTCTGAGCACCCCGCTTTGTCATCTGCCTCCTCCTCACCCTTCATGCTCATTTCACCTTCATCTTCATTCCCTTCTTCACTCATTTTTTCACTTTTTGCCTCAGCTTCCTTATATTTCTGCTTCCGTTCTTCTTTCTCATTGCGACAGTCTCCTTCAGTACCATGTGAGCCCCCGGGTTCTTCTTCACCATTTGGGGTCTCTTCGTGCCTCGCACCCTTTCGGCGTTCAGCCTCCGAGGTCCCATTGCACACCCCTCTGTCACCGCCTTTGTCACAGCTTGTTGCATTTGGTCTACGCGCAGGTGGAGCTACCATCCAATAGACAGGCGTAAGCTTCCTCTCTTGCCCAGACTCATGGATTTTTCTGTTAAAACAAAAAAACAACGGAGCACAAGTTCAAAATGTTTAATTGTCTCAATTCAGACATGTTTGCCTGGGAGGAAGAGCCCTTTCCTTTTAATTGTTCTTCCCACCATTTCAGAAATTAACAGCATGTTTGGAGAGCCCAACAACAGGGAAATTTTGTCTAGAGTCGGACCAGATAATTAAAGAAAATTAAAACATCTCAGCTCATCAAGGATGGAGCCTCTCAAGTGTACGTATTTCTCATCTGACTAGTAACACAGGACAGACTGTAAATTTTCCTCCAAGGCCAGGGTGGGCAGGATAGATAAGACATTAGGGACTTTAAACAAGGGAAATATGATTAAACTCTTATTTGGAAAAACAAAACAGCCTCCCTCGTAAGCCATCAACTGCAGCAGTTAATTCTACTCACCACTGCGCAGTGCGTGGAACAGGCTACGTCACTGCACTCGGGACACATCTGCAGTGTTTCTTCTGCTACTGGACTGAACTACAAACAAATTCTGTCCTTTTGTAAGAGGGAAGTTGAGATCCAGTAGAAAACCATCCATCTCCTGTGCCACACAAGCAGGGCACGGAGAAGTTTGACATGTGCAGAGGCTTTCACAGTGCTGGAAACTACTGTGCCACTCCAACATCCTGTGTGCTGCCAGGCAGCACTTAATAAGCCTGGAAGCTCACGCTACCCAGCGAAGCAGCACACAGAACATTTGGCCCATGAAAGCCATACTAAAAAGAACCACACTGCCCTGATGCTTACGAAACGGGCATTTTCTCGTGCATTTTAAACAGCCACCGATTCTTTGCAGGCTCCTATTTAAAACCCCAAATCTGAGGCTTCCAAAATCACTTAAGAGATCCAGTTGCACAAGTCCCCTATGATTCAATGGGAAATGTTTGCCTGAATTCCCAGTCTGGGAGACCTCCATCCAGTAATCTGGCCTGAGAGCCTGGTGAGTTCAACAGAAAAAAATCTGAGCCAATTTCAACACACTTTTGATCAGATCCAAAGAATTCTGTAACTAAAGCAGCAAGGACTTCAGAACAGAGAGAAAACACATTTTCCTGCACGCACGCACACAGACACCCCCACCCAGAGAATGCGGTACCTTAGGTGAGTGTTGTAAGCAGACCTCTGAGCAAAGCTGGCGGGGCAGCGGTCGCATTTATACGGTTTCTCCCCGGTGTGCGTTCGTATGTGGACCGTCAGGCCGCACTTGGAACTGATGACCTTGTCGCAGTACGGGCAGGCCTGGGGATCCCGCTTCTTCTCGTGCACCCTGCGGATATGGTCGGTTATGTCCCTCTGGCGCTTAAAGCTCTTGTCGCAGAACACGCAGGAGAAGCCCCGCTCGTCGCTATGAACGGCGAGGCGGTGCTGCCGGAGGTGCCGGTGGGTGGAGAAGAGCTGCTCGCAGGCGTTGCAGCTGTACTTAACGGCCAGACTAACGCCATGCTTCAGCTCCATGTGCGACTGGTACTGCTCGATAACGCGGAACGATTCTTTGCACTTCTCGCATGCAATCTGCGGCAAGACCTTTGCCACGTGCCGCAGTGATTTCCTACATCCTGTTTTACTGACAAATTTGGAAATTAAAGTGTTTTCATCTTCCCGCTGCTCAGGCAGCATGTTCCCAGTTACTATGCAAGCTTCCTGTGACCGAGCCTGGCTTTGGAGAGAATGACTCTTCTCATTTTCCAGACTAACAATGCCGAGTCCATTCCTGATATCTGTCTCGTTACATTTTGGTAGTTTTGCTGTCCTGGATTTTGGGTCTGGAAAAGCATTGTCCTCTCGCTCCAGGCTTGCTGGTTGGCCTTCAATGAGTTCGTAGCCAGCCAGCAACTTTTTATGTCTTTGCCTATCCCAAAGTTTCTTCTGCACAGGTATTGCCACGACTTGGGAAGAGTTGCTGGGTTTGCGGTCCTCTTGCTGGATGCGAGCCCACTGTGGCCCAACATTTTCACACAGGTGACCCTTCAGATGGAGGCTCAAATCTAACCCCTTCCTGCCCTCTGCTTTCACTTCTTCACAAATGTCAAGCAAATCCTTGCATTCAAGTCTTTCCGCTATTTCTTTCATCCGTTGCAGTTTTTCCGCTTCAATCTCCACTTCAGCAGTGTAAACGAACTCCAGAAAGGAGGTGAACTCTTCCGTGTAAATGTCTTGCAGAGTCACTGTGCAATTCTTGGCGTCCAGCATCTCCTCATGCAGGAAAAGCCCCTTGAAATAGTTGCTGGAAGCTGCCAAGACAGCTTTGTGAACCAGAAACTCCTCCTGAATTCCGAGCTGTTGTGTGTGAACTGTCACATCACAGAGATGACCGAACTGGTACAGAGAATGCAGTGCCCTCAGGAGGTTAGGAGCAGCAACCTTGGATTTCATTAGAATTTTCTTTTTCTCCATCCTGCCAAAAAAAAAAAGAAACCAGACAAACGTTTGAGTGCTTGCTCTCGCTCTCCCTCTTCCATGAGCTAGCTTTTCCTCACATATGACATCAATCACTTACACAAAAAGCTCAGTGGAGATCCGTGTCCTAACTTACAAGGTGCAGCAAAGCCCTCAAGGGTACTTCTATCAACGCAACCGTCATCAGCAAACACAGTTTATTACAGTCACACATTTACATTTACACTCCGGAATAACCCTTCAGAGCAAATATTCTGTAGCACGGATGGTAGCAGAAACTAAATACGACTAGTGTGATTGGCCCAGCTAATAACAAAACTCCCTCCGCACCAGCACTTTTCAACAGCAGAGGTCACCACCTTTTATGGTGGAAACGAGCATCTTTCCTCACTCTTGTACGAGGCGGGAGCTGAAGCACAGCAAGTCCCTTCCCTGCTGATTGTTTCCAGGCTGGTGTTGAACCAGAGCCTGCGTTTTCACAGCCACAGCAGGCTCCACTCCCTGCACTGGGCAGTCCTCTGGGATTAAAGCTGTGGTTCTGGTTCGGTTTTGGTTCTGTTTTTTTTCCCCATGTAAGCAATCAGACCTAGGGGTTCAGCATGGTAGTTAGTAGGCTTCTGTTGTATTTGGCCCCTTAAAATACAGGCACAAACTACACTTCTAGAAATAGCTAGACAGTTTTTGAGGAGGTAATAGTGTTAAAATATTTAAAAACTGTTCCTCCATCCACAAACAGTGGGGTCAGAAGTTTTGACATTTTCAGAAAGAACAATTTCCCCACCCGCTCTAGAGACAGACCCTAGCTATGATGACGGTAAATGCGAGGCCTGAGAACCCTGCGGCGTTCCTGCCTCAAACCCCAGGACACCTGTACCGCTGGAATGTCTCATTTACCCTTGCCCATAAAGCACAGCAACAATGCTGGCAACCTTCCCGAGGCCTTCAGATGCTCCATTCTGATCCTCTAAGCCAACGATATTCCCCATCCAGCGTGGTGGTTAAATGTCTGTTATTCAGCACACGCTTACAACAGCTTTGCAATCAAGGGAAGAACGCAGGCCAAAACAAACAGAGGAATGAGCCCGTTAGTGCTGAGAGGCTCCGTTTCAGCTTGGCTTGCTGTGCTTCCCTCCCACCGTAATAATGGCTGGCAGAAAACGACATCAAACTGTACTGTCCCTCCTCATCTAAACTATGTTTGACATTATATTAAATACGTTCCTGGAAGAGAGAAACTCTCTGATTAACAAGATAAAGGTGTCTTCAACAGAAAGAACAGGGAAGTCGAACACACTACATAGCCTGGAGTGGACAGGTTTGAACAGCCAAGCTTCAGAGACAGCTTGGAGAACACTAATTACAAGCTACCACAGCAAGCACCGCAGAGGATAATCATCTTCTCACCTGCCAGGCGTATGTCATCCAACGCCTGTGACACCCCAAACGATGTTTTAAAAACTGCATTTAAAGATTTAAACTGATTTTCTAATGACCCCGTGAAGTGCCGCTGGAATGCGTACTGCTACGTCTGCAGGAAGCGGACGAGATTTCCACTAGATATCAAATGTCTGTAAATTTGAGTTATGCAGAACCTCAAATATTTGCACTGAAGTGGGAGGTTGATCCTGAGTGCTCGATGAGCTCCTGCGAGAAGTCCTGCCCCAATCCATGGGACTGCGTGGGGTCTCGGCCTTCTGATCCAGCACAAACTCCTCACTGCTGGCGAGTTCAAAGGTGTTTACAAAGAGAAAAGAAAACAAAAATACTACTACAGGACAAATATTTAGGAAAAAATATTTAGGAAAAGTAACTAGAAGAAAAAGACAAAGCATGTGTTGAAACATCCCACAGAAGCTGGAAATTGAGGAGGACGATGGGCAAAACAGCATCATCTAAATTCTATCAGAAAAGGGCAGCTCACAGCCAGACTCCTACAAACACACAATAATTACCACGGTCTCTGCCTTACGGCCAGCAGGCATCTTTAGAACGCTCCCAACTCAACATCTGCCAACTATTCCCCACCACCGATCACCAGCTACGCGCAGATATAACCCTCACGGCTCCTACGGCACGCTGGCAGGCTGCAGGAAGAAGCACAGATCTGGAAGTTAACACCAAATCCAGCCCAAAAATTCACAAAAGCCTCTGCTTACTCTGTCCCCTGGCTTGCTCTTCTTCACGTTTTCCAGCAGGCTACCGTTCTCCATTGCTGTGCAGAACTGACCCCAGTGCTGTGAAGCTTGCCCATCAGTAGTGCTTAAAGAAATCAATGAGCAGAGCATGTGCTAATTTCCTCCTTCTCCTTCTTAAGATCCCCATCTGTGATAAATTCTTGATACGCGCTCCCATGTGAGCTCTGCTAAGGCTAGGATCTGATCCTGAGCCAAACGGAGAGGCGTGTTCCAACACCACCGCTTGAGTCCAGCTAGTTCTAGATTCAATCAGCCCAGGAATGGTTTACCAAAACATCTTCCCAATGAAAAACGTCACAAGCTAATCAATGGTCACTTTGTTTTTTTCCTTCAGAAAAAACGAGACTGTACTTTTTGTTACCATTTGGAGAGGAAATTGTTCTTTAGTTTTCTGAAGTGGTGTTGAATATAGTTTGTTTTACGGTTTAATAAGGTTGTGAGTAGAACACAATGTTTCAGGGATATAAAACAGTATGTCAGATTATTTTTTTTTCCCCTCAAAAAGAGTTCAGGTAATAGAAAATTTCCAAGTGTTTTGCTTTCACTTTAGGGGTAAGGAAGCAGCTTCTTATCGCCAGTGGCTTGGGAAAGCTGTTTTCTCCTCACCCTTTACACTTCATTAACACTTCAGGACAAGAGAAGAACCTTGAGGAATTCCCATCCACAGCAACTGAACGAGGATAACAGATGTTGCAGTAAATCATCCAGTTACTGAATCAGAGAACATATTTTGTTCTAATTACAGATTAACGTTGGCTTGAAATAACACCGGTAAGCAAACAGGAAAAATAATGGCAACATAATTAACAACATAAGGTACAATTCTGTCCCTCTGTTTATGGAGACAAGACGCCCTGCTCTTCATCTGCTCTGCACTACGGCACTCTGTTTTCTGACACAACAACACAGCCAAGACCAGCTATCTCATTCAGGATAATTAACACAGTAACAAAGATGTTTGTAGGACGGACAGTAAGTATTTCTACAGCATCTGTCTGAAGGAGTTTCACTGCTCACACCTACTTTGCAGTTTCTGCGGGCCAGAGCCTTAACCGAGGTGATCCCGTACAGCCGTTCTGAGGTGAAGACAGGGAAGGCACGCTGAGTTATACACCCAACTATCCAGGGGAGAAAAACCCAACAAGACAAAGAAACTGAACTGCATGCTTCTCATAAATTCTGTTATTTCACATCAACATGTCCTGCTTTGTACAAGGTATAGATCATCTTTGGATTGCGTGATTTCCCCCAAGCCTTTGCAATTAGATCTCAAGTTTCTCTTCAGAGAAGCAAGGATGAAATTCTTTCTTACTTTCCCAGGAAGGGTTCTTATAGACTCACGTACAGCAAAGGGCCCCAACTGGGATCAAAACAGGAACCCCTGAAACAAAAAAAAGCCCTGGTATGCTCTGCTTTATCATGTTTATCCTCTGCAGAAGCTACTCAAGTATCTCTCTGAAGCGCTGGTCTGGTGTAAGAGCAGGTAATTGCTCCTCTTGATGCCTGTGCTACCACTTGGCAAAATAAGCCCAACGTGGGCAGATCACAACAGCAGTGCAACGCCCCAGATGCTGACCGATAAAATGAACCACTCGAGAGATCAGATCAAACCACCAGAGCTGCAGCACAACAGGCAGAATAAAGACCACACAAGCCGCCCTAAGCAAAGGGCAACAAGACTCACTGCCCCAAATGTGCAAGATCCAGCTTCAGTCCTCAAACCAAGCCACACCTGTGATGTGAGCTTTGTTCATTTTTTTCTTGTAATGTTTGCCTAGCTTAAAGGATGATGAAATACATGAATGACAGTGAGATAATAAGCCAGCATAGATGAAATACAGCATTACGAGGCCGTAACTAACAGCTGGAGTTACTCAACTGTATGAATTACCTGGGAAACAGCTTATCCACATGAATTCCCACACAACGCAGCTACATAAAATCAGGTACGTGAGGACACCGAGTGAACAACTGCCAGAGTTTCTGGCCTTTTTGTGCACTGCTGGGTAACCTGAGGAATTGCATCCAGAGCACCCCAACTTATCCTGCACCAGACTACGGGACAAATTCCTCCAAGAGTTCGTTGCTTTTTTTTTTTTTTAATTATACAGAACTTTGAATTCTGCCTTGCTAAAAACCAAGCATGTTACTGTAGAGACACAACTAGAAACACTCTCCGTGTGTAAAAATCAAGGCTCACCACACCTCCCGGGTGGAACAGCACTACCGCTCACAATCCTAGCTGAGAGACACCGCACCGTGCTATTATTACTGGGGGCTGGAACTCGGTGATCTTCAAGGTCCCTTCCAACCCAAACCACTCTGTGATTCCTTACTGACAACACACAGGTGCGATAGTCTCCTGGTTTTTACCATTTATGTGCCCAACAGATTTCTGTGCACGTAACGGCCCGCAGCGCACACAGCTCCTCCCTGAGCCCTGCAAGGAAATAATAAACTAAAGACATTTTTCCCTCTTCTGGAACCAGAGCTCCAACCAAGACCAGCACGAAGCCGGGGGGCAGGCCGCCCGCTGCCCTGCCACTGCCGAGGGGACAGCTCAACCCCGGGGACACCGCCAGGCCGCCCCAGGCCCGCCGCCCCCTGAGGCCCAGCCGCCGCCACGCCTGCTCTGAGGCGTCAAGGCCCGGCCTACGCCCCACAGGCGCCGGTCGCTCTCCCCGCCGGGCTGGGGGGTGTTACAGCCGCCAAACCCTTTCCCCACCCTCCAGGAAACCCCCGGGGGTGCTTCCCGGCGGTGTTCCCCGCTGCCCGGCCCCGCCGCCCCCTCAGAGCCGCGGCCCGGCCTTACCCTGCCAGGCGGGCCCGCTCCCGCCTCAGCCGCGCCCGCCGCGCTCCCCCCGGGCGCAACCACCGCTCCTCCCCGCCCCCCCCTCCTCCACAGTGGAATGGTACGGCTCTGCTGCCCGAAAGCAACATGGCCGCCCAGGCTTCGCCACATTAGCCGCCTGTCTTTTTCAGCCATCTTGAGTGAGGGAGGCCAGGAGCTGGCGGCCATCTTGGCAGCGGCCGTTTCCTCCTGCCTTGAGGAGAGGCGCTGCGGGGCGCAGTCTCTTGACGAAGCCCTTAAAATTCCTCAAAATTCCTCAAAATTCCAGGCAGGGGTCAGTTTTTCCAAGTCTCCAGGCCGGATTACAGTAAAATTAACAATTTCTGTGAGAACTTAATTTTTTCTATAAACGTGTTTATGAATTTTTGTAGCTTGTGCTTCGCTGTTTCCACAAAATCATTAAAAAAAATAAATCAAGTCAAAACAATTTGTTTTCACGTTTGCAGAGCGCGGTGTTTAATCGGGTTAAATTGCTGCTGTTGCTAATGGTTGTCTACGGGGGGTTTGTTCCTCAGGTACATTAAATGATTTTATTTAATTTAATTTACAGCCCAGTTTGCTGTCCCAGCAGGATCCAGCTCCACATTGTCTCCCAGTACAGGTAGTATTGCCAGTATTAAAAGAGGTTTATAGGAACTGATTGAAGGGTCTGAACTTTGGTGGGTAAATCTGGGCTTAGGGTGTCCTGGGTTAAGTAGAGAGAGTTAATTTATTTTTTTTTCTCTCTCTTCTTCATCAAGAGCTAGCAAGAGACTGTGTTTTGGATTCGTGCTCAGGAGAAAGGCTGATAAGCGATGTTTTGTTCTGCTGCAGGTCGGCAAACAAGCAAAGAGACACAGTCCAGCTGCTAGCCTGGGATTTGCTCTTAGGTTAAGATGAAGAACCAGACTGACCAATTATTATTCCATACCATGCAGTATATAGGTGGGGACTCTTCCGGGAGATCGCTCTCTCTCTTTTGCTTCCCTTGGGCTCCGGATCATTTCGCTTCGGGTGCCTGCATTCGCTCTCCCAAGGCCTTTTCCCCCCCCCCATAGACGCCGGTAGCTCTTGGATCCCGGGACGCTCGAATCGTTATCTCCGTTCCATGAGATTCCCTCTCTGGGGGGATCATTAGCTGTGGCCAGGTCGTCGTTTTTTCCCCGCTTTGGTCAGCTCTCAGTTCTGGGACGCTTGGACTGTTATCTCCGTTCCATGAGAGCCTCCGGGAGCAGTGCATCCCCCCCTGTGTGGGGGAATCGTGAGTGCAGTTTCTGGGGATCGTTAGCCGGCAACAGGCTGAGCCTTTGGTCATCAGGTAGGGGGGCAGTATCATTGTGTATCACTCGTTCTCTCCCTCCTCCGGGCTTGTTGGCCGGGAGTGGGCTGGGCCTTTGGTCATGCGGGGGGGGGCAGTATCACTGTGTATCACATTGTATATTTCCAATATTATTGTAGTTTAATTATTAAATTGTCCTTATCTCAACCCACGAGTCCTCTTTGCCATTTACCCCTTTAATTCTCTCCCCTATGATTGGGTGGGGGCAGGGACTGTGTGAGCGGATGTGTGTGGTTTGGCCCCAGCCAAGGGCTAACCCGCCACATAGGGGAAGTACAAAGGGGGTCTCCCGTCTCCCGGAGCCGCTGTTCCTCACCGGTGACCCCGCGTTGCTCTCATTTATCACCTGAAATGATTTTAAACAGCCAACGGATAGAACAAGTCACTCTGCGGGCTGCCAAGTGCTTAAACACACAAATCTTGTTTCCAAGACAAATCACAGATTAAATTCCTCCGTGGAAGCATTTTTGGTTTTAAGGGCAGGTTTTAATCTTCAAATTTTAATGGTTTATAAAAATGTTGGATGATGGTTGTAATTCCTTGAGGTAATATAAAATAAATTCCTCCAGTTAAAAAAAAAAAAAACCAACAGGAAGAGGCAGACATGACTGAAAGTTTTTATGCTATTTACCTTTTTTTTTCTATACTTCTGTCACACAAATTTGAACCTGGATCCTATAATTATCAGCCTGCTGGCTACCAGATATTAGAAAATGTTCACGCATTTGTGCAAACCAAGACTACCGCAGGAAAGAGAGAATAAAAATATTCAGAATAAAAATAACTAGTGCAAACTCATCCTGCTTAGACTCGTCGAGGCTGAGAGGCAAATCTAGGCTGACAGATAGCTCCCACCGAGGAGTGCACGCTTCCGCCATGAATTTGGTTTTCAACCCTGATTATTTTGTTTGTATTCGGGGAATGTTTCTATTGTCAAGACACAGCTCTAGGAGCGGAGAGAATGAGCTGCAATATGAGTGATCCATGCTAAAATGTCAGGATAATATTCCTGTATCTTAGCACAAGGGAATAGTGTTTGCTTTTACTTTATCGGAAACCTGGTCTGCTCAACAGTTCTCACCCAGAGGAGTTGGGAGAGAAGATGAAGTGCAGGCTCCTGTCCAATTTAGTCTTGCTTTCATAAGGATTGAGTGAATTGCTGCAGAAGTTGGCAGCGCCGTTGCGCTGGGTTGTATCGGCGTGTCAATCTTTGCGGAGCTGCCCAGGAGGGATTCTCCCAATGCTCCTTCGGCACGCCAGCCACTCTGGGCTGGATTTCACATTGCTCTCTGCCACCAGTCTTATTTCTCAGGCTGGGGGAGATGAATGGTGTTCTCCAAGTGTCCTGGGTGCTCCTGGAGCAGAAGATTGAGCCCCATCTCCCTCATCCTTGATGAGTATCGCGATTACTGGGTAGGCTGGGGGAAGGAAGTTTGTCTTATTCACTCTCTCTGATTCATTAACTTTTTTCAGCACAGTTTCAACAGGAGGGATGAAGCAGTTGAGAGTCAGCGGAGAGGTGTCTGAGTCCTCTTGGGCTGAGGAAGATGCTGAACCCAGGTGCCCTGTGCATGAGGCAAGCGCTCCAGACACAGGCTGGTGTAATAAAACAGGACGTGACAGATTGATTTGCCCTTTAAGCCAAAACACAGCAAGTCCAGGAAAAAATCGCAGCCTGGGAACCCAGATTTTATCTGAGTGCTTCCTTTGGGAGCGAAGGAACACCTTGGGCTTTGATCGTGATGACTAAGACCAGGAAAAGGGGAGAAGCGGGGAAGCAGCTGTGCCAGCCAGGTTGCTCCACGCTGGATACAGGTTCTGCTCCTGTGGCACGGAACCGTCAGAAATTTGCAAACGCTTGCCCAAGGTCAGCCGGGACCTCCGCAGCAAAGCAAAGAATGGAAATGCAATCCCCAAATCCCAGGCTGGTTGCTGGGCTGCTAATAAACCCTGGTCACCGTTGGGGTGCTTTCAATTTTAGCTCTTCC
>WKFP01013930.1:75521-89793 GCA_011057875.1 Pterocles orientalis
TCTTGCCAGATTTACAGCCCCAGCCTTGTGCTGCTGATGTTATCATCCGGTGTTTTGACCAAGACTTCTATTAAAAGAGCTGCCGGGTTTGATGAGGGTGTCGCCGGACAAACTCCACCTGATCCCAGCTCTCGACTGATGGGGATTTTAAAGAAAAGGAGTCAGCCCAAAAACATGGGACCAGGGCTCCTTTGCAATGACTAACCATGTTTCCCCTTGATCCCCAGACAGCAGTGTTGCCTTGCAAGACCCCAAACTCATGGAAATCAGTGCAGAACCGCTCCTGGGAAGCCTGGACGAGCAGCAAAGCATCCCTGTTGCCTGCAGGCTGCATCTGGTGTCTAAATCCCCGCCATGCACCAACGTGGATCCCTAGAAGCTGGGCGACTGCTCAGGACCAGGCAGTGGTGGGACAAGCCAAGACCTACCTTCCCACAGCTCTTCCTCTGCCAAGCTCTTCCTACCGTAAGAAAAAATAAAAGACAACAGTGCCTCTTTCCCTGCCTCTGACCGTGATTGAGTATTGTAATAAATCTTCCATCGCATCTTAGAGAAGCCCCTTGGCTTTTAGACACATGAATTAGCCTCTACATTTTTTTTTAAAATATGTACACCTCTGTCTTCACAGCAGTATTTTCCCCCCACCATTGATTATTTTCTTTAGTGATGAGCCCCCATCATGATCTGGGAATCCAAATTCTTTGGAAAAAGGTGAGAATTGAGGTTTGCATCTGATCACTCTGGGGGGGCAGAACCCAAGTGTCCTGGACCTGAGTGTCTTCAGGGAGCTACAGGCTGGCTCTGAACTTTTTGCCACGGGGCGTATTTGGACCTCCAGCTGCTATGGCTTGATCCCTGCCCATGATGAGAAAATGTGCTTTTTAATCACCAGACTGGG
This sequence comes from Pterocles orientalis, assembly GCA_011057875.1. NCBI lineage: Eukaryota > Metazoa > Chordata > Aves > Pterocliformes > Pteroclidae > Pterocles > Pterocles orientalis. Next base: position 76,420 of record WKFP01013930.1, read on the forward strand.
TGTGGAGCCTTGGCCTGCGGTGCGTAAACACGCAGAAGGCAGCTGCCTGGAGCAATAAACACCTGGCAAAATATTTTTGGAAACTTTGCGGTTAGTCATTGCACGTGTGTTTGTGAAGGCTGGACCCCGGCTGCTCAGTTTGGGTCGTGGCGAGCGTTCCTGGAGGCTGCGTCTGGAGCCAACAGGTTTTGTATATTGTCAGAATCTTGGTTTTCCAGCGTGGATGCTGGTCTAAAGACGCCCCTTTCCTACCCCAGTTGGAAGCAGGTTTGGGGAACAAACCGTCACAAGAAACACCTTGGGTAGAGCTCCATTGGTTGGGGCATGTTTGCATGAATTTATACGTATTTAGTTATCTGCATGAATTGAAATTGCCCAAGTGTTGGACCCCCGTGAGGAGGCGAGGATGGACGGGAAGGTACAGCCACCTGAAAATACACAAATACATCCCCAGGGCGTCTGGAAAACAAAGCGCGTGCTCGAGGGCTTGCCGAGGCGCGGCAGGTATGAACTTGAACCGCTGGAAACACATCTGAAACGTCACCCGAGGCTTGCTCTGCGTGTCAGCAGCTCTCCCCGAAGCAGGCGGCGGGTGCCTGAAACACTGGGTGGGAAGCGGTCCTTAGCACGGGAGGGGACAGTCCCCGGTCCTGCGGCACCGCGTTCGTCCTTCGGCCAGGAATCTGGGTTAGAGTCAGCGCTAGTAGCCACATGTGGAGCGCTGGGGTCCCAGCCAAGAAACGCGATGTGTGTACTTGGAAATACTGATAAATAAGCAAGGACGCTGCAGGAGGAGAAAGGAGGAGGAGATGCTGCAGCAGAGAGAGGGAGAAGTCGAGGGCAAGCCGTGTCAGCCAGTACTCTGGAAGGAAAGCCACGCCGTCAAACCCTTCATCGAGGATCCAGAATCCACGCTGGTGGGTACTGAGCTCCGGCCGCTTTGTCCTGGAGGTGGTCTGAAAAAAAAAATCTCTTTTTTTTTTTTTAAACTGGGAGGATGGTCAGATGCTGGAGCAGGATGCTGCACAGCCTCCATCCTTGGAAATACTCAAAATCCACCTGGACACGGTACTGGCACCCGGCTCTGGGTGACCCTGCTCGAGTGGGAGGTGAAGTTGGTCCAGGGCAAACCGCACCAGGCGGGCTGGTGGCCTTCAGCCAGCCACACGCTGGTGCCGTGCAGCCCCAAACCCCCGATTTTTATTGCCAGGAGGTATCTTTGCATCAGATCTGTCATCTCACAGCTGCGACTGGCGATCAGAATTTGCTGTCAGGCTGGGAGAACGCTCTTCCCGCTCGTAAACCTGCAGCTAAACGGGTTCTCACGCTGCTTCTCGCTCCAGAGAGACGATTTTGTGGCAAATTGCAGCGTATCGAAAAGAGACATGAAAACTTAAATAATAATTTAAATTTAAATAATAATTAAATAATTGTGTTTCCTGTAGGGATAATTAGACAACAGACTAATAGAAACGGAAGCACACGATGCGTGAAAACCTGGCTGAGCTTTCCTGGGTGCAGAATCAGCCAAAATGCAATTTTCTCATCCGCTTTCCTATTTTTATTCCATCTTTGCGTGCTCCTTTCGGCTGTCCCACATGCAGAAGGGCCGTGCCGCGATCTGTCCTCGCCACCGCGAACAGCAAACGCCGAGACGGGACGTCCGTGATCTCTGCTCGTTAAAAACCCAATTAATCCCCTTTCAACCGCCAGTGTTTGCTCCCAGCGCGGTCGTCACACGCAGCAGAGGAGGAGGGAAGTTTTGTGCTGGAAGCTAACAAATCGGTTATTTTTGGATCCCTCCCAGAGAGTTTTGCTTTTCCCCGAAGCCCTCCTTTGCCCTCTCAAGTCCCTGGGGCTCCTTGTTTGGATGGGAAATAATTAATTATTTTGCTCCCGGAATAACAGCAAAGGAAATCCATGAAAACGTTGATTTTGCTCGACGGGGAGCGGGGTCCGGCTCTGCTGGGACGCAGGAGCGGGCAGACCCGCTGCTTTGCTCCAGCCGTGGTGGAGCTGCAGGGACATCTCCCTTCTGCAGGGCGAAGATATTCATTGTGATAAAACCTGGAGCAGTGCTGAGATGATCATCTCTCCTGAATCGCCAGAAAAGCTCAAAAAAAAAAAAAATCCAACAAAAAACTCGGGTAGGTGGCTTGGGCATGGCTCGCCTGCGTGGGAGACAGAGTTCCATGCTGTGGGTGCAGGATGCTCCCCACCTTGGTCTCAGGATGGGACTTGAATGCGATTAAAATGCTCAGTACGGGCTTAAAAATCGTCGGATCTGACAGCCCACGGGGGAAGACATCAACAGGCATCTCCATGGGGCTCTTGCGGGCAGGGTCCCCGTTCGTAGCTCCAAAATTAATCCGTGTTGGAGGAGAGGGGCTTTACAAACCCCCATCTGAAGGAGGAGGAGGGTCACAGAGATTTTGCCAAGGTCGCAATGATTTCCCAGCTTTGTGCTTGTTTCAGATAAATCCGTGGCGCTGAACCTCGGGGACGGTTTTGGTTGCTGGGAGCGGGACCAAGCGTGAGCTCGGCTGAGACCTGCTGCAGAGCGATGGCCACCGTGCTCCTCAAACGTACAGAATAAATGTACAGAAATGTTTCCAGACAAATAACTGGTATTTTTTTTAAAAAATAATGTTTCCCCAACTACCATTAAAAAAAATATATATATTCCTAAGATAGTGATGGGGCTGGTAAGGGACCACACACCCTTCGGTGCAGCAGCGGTGAGTTTTGTTCGGGCTGTGAGCTCTTGGTTGAAAGCATCTGCTTTGACTTCAGGATATTTAATAATTGTGAAGAGCCAGAAACGCACAAATTCAAGAGCTGTAGAAATGCCAAAGTGGAGAAAGTAAAATAATATTCCTTTGGGTGGAGTTTGGGTTTACAAACTTTTGCTTCCCCTTAATTAAAATCCCAGAACATCGTGCACCGACGGGCTTTGGCGTTCTCATTTCATTACTCTGTGTACGATCATAAACTCGTATTGCAGAGGAATAAGGAAACAGCCTCGCTGCAAACGGTCTCGCAGGAATTGTAAACCCAAGCCTAAAAATTTTTGCACCCGAAGGAGGAACCGTGGTGCAGCTCGGCTTCCCCTGCTTGCAAGGCGAGCGATGCTCCCGCGCGCTGGAGCAAATTTTGCAGAAAAATTGAAACACATACAGACCCAGCTCTACTCGAATTCCTCCGCGACAAGGACCTCTAGGTACGGTGGGTTGGACGCTGCGGATAGAATTTGGAAGGCAAACCCAGGGAGAAGAGGGGAAGGAAGCACCGCGGAACGATTACAGATGTGGCCGCAGCCAGGCGGCTCCCCATCGCGTACCCAACATCTGTTGATTTATTAGCCTGCTCTGCTTAATTGGAAAATTGCGCCCTGCATGGCCAGAGTCTTGTTATCCCTGCCCCCTCTGCCTCGGCTCGATTTATTCCTGAGTGCCCCCAGAAATGGGGTGAATACGGGGGTTTCTGGTTAAATACGACTGGGCGCATCGTCTCTCTAGCGGTCCTCTCCATCTTCGTGCTCGAGCCACGTCAGCGATCGAGTGGCCTGACATTAACCGTAGGCTCCGTTAGCTGTCATGTCCCTTTATAAAAATGTGGTTTTGATTGCCGCAGAGTCCTGGGGAGTGCGATTATCTCGTGGTTTGAAAGCTGTAAAAATCGCGTGAACAATCTGTATAAATCAGCTGAAATTAGCAGCGCCTACAGAAGCTGGGCAGCATAATGAAACCGCCGGAGGGGAAAACGATGGTTCATACCGGCTTGCCGAACACAGGCCTGACAGAGGACATCTACTTACAGCAAAACCTGGGAATTCTTTTTTTTTTGGAAAGGAATCCCACTGGCAGAGAGGCTGGGTCCCCACCCAAGCGAGGTGGAAACGGAGACGTGCCCGGCACCACGAGCGACGCACCTCTCCCGGGGCCGTGCTGCTCCCGTTGCAGCAGGCTCTCCGAGAGCGCTAAGCAGCACGCTTTTAGGCAGAGGAAGAAAATTTTCACCTACCGCGCTGAGTATTATGAAGATTTATTAGGTCGTGGTTGCAAAGCACTCACCAGTGCCAGGTGCCTGCTGCGAGGGTAATTAGATTGATTACGGATGAGCCAGAGCATCCCAACTGCTCTTAACACGCACAGCCCGGCGACAGACTTTCAGAGCGCTGTTTATGCCAGCAGAGCATCCCAAAATTCCTCTTTCAGCCCACCAAGGTTTTGCAAGGAGAGCTACTCCTGGGCGTGCACAGCACCTGAGCCACGGCGAGCATCCCTGCCCTGAGCATCCCTGTCCCGAGCATCCCTGTCCCGAGCCATAGTGAGCATTCCCACCCTGAGCATCCCCATACTGAGCATCCCCGTCCCGAGCATCCCTGTCCTGAGCTGTAGCGAGCATTCCCACCCTGAGCATCCCTGTCCTGAGCATCCCCGTCCCGAACATCCCTGTCCTGAGCATCCCTGTCCTGAGCATCCCCGTCCTGAGCATCCCTGTCCTGAGAATCCCTGTCCTGAGCATCCCCATCTTGAGCATCCCACCCCAAGCATCCCTGTCCTTAGCATCCCATCCTGAGCCACAGTGAGCATCCCTGTCCCGAGCATCCCATCCTGAGCCATGGCGAGCATTCCCACCCTGAGCATCCCCATCCTGAGCATCCCCATCCTGAGCATCCCTGTCCCAAGCATCCTTGTCCTCGAGCATCCCTGTCCCGAGCATCCCTGTCCCGAGCATCTCATCCTGAGTCCATGGCCGAGCATCCCACCCCGAGCATCCCCATCCTGAGCATCCCTGTCCCGAGCATCCTTGTCCCGAGCATCCCCATCCTAAGCATCCCATCCTGAGCATCCCTGTCCCGACCATCCTTGTTCTGAACATCCCTGTCCGGAGCATCCCCACCCTGAGCCGCAGCGAGCATTGTCACGGCACAGCCGAGGGGGACGAGCCTTTCAAACCCGTTCTGGGAGAGGAAACCGAGTCGTCTCCCCCCCCGCAGCTGAGCACTGCAGCACAAGGGCTTTCTGCGCCTCTGGAGCAATGGCAGGCTGTGGCCGCTCACAATAACGCGTTACACAGAGTTGCAGCGTTTCAAAGACGGGTCCTGGGTGACTTGCGTGCTACGGAAAGACAAGGGAGGTGACAGCAGTGTGGCTGCTGCTGCGTTGCCAGGAGCGATTTCCAGCTCTGATGGAGGGCAGCGCCTCGGCTCTAGCCCTTGCACGGTCTCATCGGGCTGCTGCGGGATTCCTGGGGTGAGGTGTGGGTTCCTGGGGGTGGGAGCCTGGCAGGAGTGGGGAAACACCGCGAGGCAACACCTTTTTTTGGGTATTTTACCATTACCATTACCATTTTACTCATTTTTTGGGTCTCTTGAGACTGCTGCTGGTGGAAAGTGGAAGAAAAAATAATCTGCTGAAGGTTTTCCCCTTCTGAAGCCTACCGCTGTTTTACTGGGGGCTTGTCCCCGAGGTCAGCCGCTTGCCCCCAGTTTTGGGGAACCCTGGCAAGGAGGATGAGGGCGTTGTGCAAGATACGGGGGTGGGAGGAAGGGCAGGGCGCGCTGGCCGTGCGTGCCAACCTTCCTGCACCACCCGGGCAGGTCCGGCCGCGTCCCCGCTCCCGTGCAGGATGCTGTCCCCAGCGTCCCGCCTTTCCTCTCCCTCCTCAGGAGACGCACGCACCCCAGGGCAGACTGCAAGCGAAGCACGGGGTGCCGTGCTGACCCCACTCCCTGTTTTTTCCGATCACGTCGGTAGGTCGATAGCCAGACCCCTCTGCTGGCACCGCTCCGTGGTCCCCGGGCTGTGGCTGGGGGCACGGGGGTGGTGCAGAGCTGGGACTGCTGGGATGCACCCACGCCGAGCCCAGGCTTGCTTTGGGTGGTTAAAGAACATCCCGAAACACGATGGGGCTGTATTTTTAAGCCCTACCTCTCAGACACATGAAAAACCCCATACATTAAAAAAAAAAAAAAAAAAGGAAAACCAGGCTGGATCAAAGTGTCAGAGAAAAATCTGGCAGAAATCTAAATACCTCAGCAAGGCTCAGAAGCCAAAAGGAAGTGAAAAAGATCCAAGATGACTTTTTTTTTTAAGCTAATCTCTTGAGTTATTGCAGCTCAGCAAGAGACTTCCGAGGGCACAGCTTGCTGGTGGCATGGTAAAACGGAGGGAAATCGGAAAGCCACCAGGAACGACCGTCCCCCCGGGTTCCTTCTGCCTTTGTTCCCAGCCCCGCAGAGCTGACCGCATCTCGACTCTGACTGCTCGCTGCCAGCGAGGATGAGACATCAGCTTCCTTAGGGACCACAAAATACTGTCCCCACGTCCCCCGGCTCCCTGCTGGCCATTGTCACGGCGGTGGCACGCACAGGGTCGATGCACGCAGGCGGTGGACGCACGACGGGACGGGTAGAGCTTCCCAAGGGAACCGACGTGCTCATCAGCAGAGGTGGTGGAAAAATTTATGAGCAGATCCGTGTGAGCGCGGCTCTGCAAACAGCACTTTGCTCTCCGGAGCAAGGGGTTGGGAGTTCAAGACACACACCTAGAGCTGAGATGGGAGCAAGCAGCCCTCTGTAAGCCCAGAAATCTCACGGTGGTGAATGCCAGCGGCTGGGCTGTGCCGCCGTTTCCTGCGTTTTCCAGCCCCGGAGAGACCCGCCCCAGCAGGACAAGGTGCACGGAGTCACCCGTCGCTGCCCAGGGTGATCCAGGAGGATCAGGGTGGGAATTTTTCTTCCTTTAGAAAATGTCAGCGCGTGGGAAGGAACATCCCATCTTTGTTTCTGCACGGAGCAGGAACCTCGTCCTTCCAGCTAAAGGACGGTGCACCTGCGCCGCGGTGCCGAGCAGCTGGTGTCCGGCTCTCCGGCAGGGATGGAGCGGAGGAAGGTGGCTTGGCACGCTCCGCTCCCCTGCTCTCAACTTTCTAAAAGAGGCTGAAAAAGTCACTGGGGTTATTTCGCTGGGAAACGCCAAGCGGAAAGACAAAACCGAGAGGCTGGAAGATCTCCACGCCTTCTGCGAGCCTCGCACCTGCAAAACCCTTGGAAAGAGCCCAAAAAAAACCCCAAACCCTTGGAGCCCGCCTCCGAAACGCTCCTGCTGCGCACTGGGGGAAGCGCTGTCCCCGGCTGGTGCATCCCACCCAACGCGCCGTGCTCAGCCAGGGTGGCTCGGGGGGGTCCTGCAAGCGGGGACCCCCTCCCAGAGGACCCTCAGCAGCAGCACCAGCAGGCGAGCCCGGGAATCCCCTTCTCCTTGGCACTGCAGCCGCCTGTTTATTTTGGCTGCGCCGGCTGGGGTGGAGTTTCCACCTCCCAACCGTGGAGCCGCTGGCGCATCACATCCCCAGGTGCTTCTGGGGCTGCGTTTTGTGGGGAACCACCTTGCCCGCCCCAAAAACACAGCCGAGGTGCAAAGACACAAATCCCTGGGGACTATCGTGATGGAACCTGCTCTCCTGACAGCCCCCAGAGCCCCACATGTACAGACGACGCTCCTGCTTCTCCAGTTTTTGTAAAAATACGGAAAGATTGGAACTTGCCGATGTTCCCCACCCACCGGCACGTCCCCCCTGCGCCCAGCATCAGGGGCTGCTGCAGCTCCTCAGACGTTCCTCCCGGAGATATTTGGGATGCTTGGATCCTGGAGCACATCCTCATTTCACGATTTTTTCCGTCCCCTTGGCCAGTTTTAAGCTGTTTGCGCAGATATCCAAAAATAACTTCATTTTTCCAGCATGACGTTGGGATATCTCGTGTCAAAGAAAGGGACAGCGAGAGCCCGGGAGAGCAGCCCAGCGCCGAGCAGGTGCCTCCCATCGCCTGCTGCTCCCCGTCTTTTTGGGAGGGCAATAAATCCATCCTTTCCTTAGATTGGGGCTAGCGAGGATGGGCAATGAGGGTGCCAACGGAGAAGCAGAGGGAGGATGAGGAGGTGGGGGGGGTCATTAACCCATCATTAACCTGATCTGCCCCCTGCCCCGGGGGTTTGGGGCTGGAGAAGATGGGAGGGAAGCTGCAGATGGCCCCATCAGGCTCTGCTGATGCAACCCAGGATCCCATCGCCATGGCAACAGAGCGAGGACCACAACATGGATTTTTCCGGCGTGATCTCAGCAGCTCCCGGTTCATACCAGAGCGGCTGTTCTCACGGGGCTGGGAGGGGCTGGCTCGCTCCCCGTTGGCACTGGGAGCCATGGGGGCTGCTCCCGTCCTTTGTGCACAGTCTGTTCAGTTGCACAGACCCTCAGCATCCCAGAAAAATGGAGAATATCCCTCCAGGAGGGAGGGATAACAACCCAGTGCATCAACAGAGAAAAAAAAAAATCATTTTGAGGATGCTCTCCACTTAGTTTCCATGGAGTGATTCCTCCTCTCCCCCTTACTGGGGCTGCAGCTGATGGACCCCAAGACAGATTGCCGGGGATGGGGTGGATTCTCCACCTTGACAGTGTTTTAATCGAGACCAAATGCCTTTGTAAAGCGAGGTGAGGGTTCAAAAGCGTGTTATCCTCGCTCGGCGCCAAAAACCGCTGGGTGGAATTTATAGCCTGAGTTACCCGGGGGGGGGGGGGTCAGCCCCAAATCCTACGAACTTGGGGACACGAGATCGCAGCCGAGATTGGGGCTGCAGCCTCGTGGTGTGCAGCTTTCGTACGTAAAGCGGGGGCTGTAGGAATGCACCCCGGGGAGCCAAGAGGGGAATTGGCCGAGGATCAATAGAGGAGAACTGTCTCGCATTAAAAGCTCCCTTTCTCAGAAGACAGGCAGATCGTATCGCAAAGGGGTTACGGTTTCAGCAGGCGATGTTCCCCGTCGCCTGGAAGGGAATGGTGTGGTTTGGATGGGCTCTGGGAGCTCGGGTGAGATGGGATGTCCCCAGGAGCACGGTTACGCCGTCACCCCGCGGCTTGGCTGCTCTCGGTGCCCTCCGTTAACAGCAAAAATCATAAATAAACAAGGAAAGCTTGAGAACTAGGGCAGGGAAGAGCTCCAAGGGGAGAGGAGGAGGACGGCGCCAGCACTGCACATTCCTACAGCCACGAGCTGGACCGCAGGCTTCTCTGTGATATTGAAATATTCCCTTTAATTTCGGAATTGCGGGATTTACAGATGCAACCTGCATCCCCACCGGCACAAAGGCACCTCCCTAAGGACAATCCAGAAGCTGCTCTTTCTGCCCGCTGTCGTGAACGCCCACGTGTCGCGATATCGCCAGGCAGAGCCGCCGGAGCGGGCTTTCCCCATCATTTCTCTGAAAACCACGCCAAACCGAGCTGTTTCACGGAGAAATGAATCAGCTTTGTCAATGGGGAGCCCAGCCGCAGCTGTAGGGGGAAAAAAAAAGAATTTGAAGTTTTTAATTTTGGGGGCTGGTGCCCAGACCTCCCCCGGCTTGGGGACAGCCCCCATCTCAGTAGGAGCCACCGTAGCATCTCGGGAGCAAAAGAAAGGGATGCTGGCTTGCTGGGAAGCCTTTTGGGGACAGGCAAAGGCTTTAGGCACAGGTTCATCGCGTTTTTCCTTACATCCTCCTGCGCATCCCGCCTCTCGTTCCCCAATTCTTTCCTTCCTGCAAAAACAGAGCGGAGGGAACGTTTCCCAGTGAGGTCAGTGGAAAGGCTGCTCTCGCCTCCAGCTGGGATCGGACGGGGCCAGGGTGTGCAGGTGGCCGGGAGGGACGAGCCACGGCTGCGATTTTTTTTTTCCTTTTTTGCACCCCCCCAAGGGCTCGCAGCCCTTTGCAAACACCCCCACCCTCTGCAAACCCCCCCAGCCCGGGAGCATCCCTGGTTCCTCTCCTCGCCTCTCTCCTCCCGCTGCTCCTTTCGGGATAACAATTGCAGGATCCAGATGCTTATCTGCGGGGCTCGTCCCACCCCACCCCGAGCGATGGGATGCTCGCCCGTCCCCCGGCCACGCCATCCTGCACCGAAATCCACGGGGGTGCTGAGAAAGCATCCCTGGCCAAGGCCAGCTCCTGGGAAAGATGAAAACCAGGGGAGATACCGCAGGAGGGGGCACGCTTCGGACATCCACGAGATTTCTTACGCATCTCAACCAAATTGGAAAAATTAGGTGGGAAGAAAAAAATTATAGAACCAGGTGGAAAGGAAAGCGGTTTCATTTCAAGGCACACGCACCCAGCTTTGACCTGTTGATGAGTCACCAAAATATGGGAAAATATTGAGATTTGGAAAGTGGGAGCATCCCGCCTCCATGCAGCCCCAAAAATTCTGGTTTCAGCCCTGATCCCCGTGGTTTCCCCTTCCCAAAGCCGCGATGGGACATCTCCCCGTCCCGTGAACATCCGAGCCCTCCCAAGAAGATGAGCCAGCGATTTGGAGGCGATAACGGCATCGTGGCGCCTCGGGAGACAGAGCCCGGAGCCCAATCCATCTTCCTTGTCGCTGTTGACATTTTCCACCCGGTGCCAGCTCAGGATAGAGCCCCCAGCGTCCCCCCCACCCCGTGACCCCCGCCCTCCCGGCCGTAAGGGAACCCGGCGGCGGATGCCCGCAAGACACATGTTTATCGTAGCGCAGGGGAGGAGCCTGCCCACGGGGACACAAATAAATAGTGCAGTAAAAGAGATAAAGTGCCTTTGTTTAAAGCCCCGAGTAAGCATTTTCTTCGCTGCTTTTGGCAGCTCAGTATGGGGGGAAAAAAAAAAAAAAGCGAAGGGGAGGTTTTCCTCCGGCAGAGACGCACCCTCGAGGCCAGCGCTTCTGGGCAGCGCCAGACAGCTGCCTATTCACTTTTTATTTACTTTATTAACTTTTTTTTTTCCCCTTCACGTTTCAGCTCGTGCCCCCAAACCCAGCACATCCCCTGGCAGCGGGTCCTGCCGCACGGCGATAAGGAGGGAGGACCGCCGACGCCGGCCGGAGGGTGCACGTCCTCCGGCTGGGCTTTGCGCAACCTTTCCAGCTCTTATCTTTATAGCCCACGTTACCGACAATCCCCGCGTCCCCATCTTTTATTTATGAAGTTCTTATCCCAGAAGTTCATAATTATCAACGCGGCTGCCTTCAGCGTCCTGCCCTCGGATGCTCCGGGTACCGGCGAGCTTGCATGGGATGCTCAGCAGGGATGCTACAAGATCACAAACAGCAGCTCAAATAAAGCAAAAAAAACCCCAAAAAAACCAAAAAAACCCCAAAAAACCCCAACCACATAACTACCCTTTCTCAATTATTATTAAAGAGTTGCACTACTCTTGCTTAATTAAAAAAAAATTAAGCAAGAGTAGTGCAAGTCTTAAAAAAAAAAGAATTGCACTGCTCTTGCTTAATTTTTTTTTTAAATACGCATGGTTACAGCAATGCCAAAAAAACCCTTTATAGCACCCTCCCTCCTGCCCCGACATGCCCGGGTGCCCGGGGGTGCAGCCCCCAACCCTGCCTGTGTCCGGGGGGCACACAGCGAGCGGGGGGACGGGGGCTGGAGGCCAGGCACTGCCCGAGCGGTGGCTGCAGAAAGCTGCTGAGGTTTTCCTGGACGGCGGGGTCCCTCCCTGCAGGAAACACCGCATTGTACCTTCCTGAAAAATCCTGCCTTGGGACGGGGGGGACTGACCCCTGCTGCCACCGCGCCGGAGGAAAAAGAGATTTCACCTTGTCTACGAGGGGGGAAAAAAAAAATAAAACCAAAACCAGACAAGGCAGCGTGACCCAAAAGCCCGGGAGGTGGTTTAAGGCAGAGCCTGGTGGCTGCAGTAGGTCAGGGCAGGGACCTGCTCCCCGAACACCTCGGCTTGGGGCACACAGGGGGGGTTTATTCATTTTCATTCAAGCAAGTGCCCCTTTTACTCATTTAACCTTCCAGCTAGTTATTAATTGCTTTCCCAGACTAATTAATCCTGCAGACGGGTCATCGCCCACCTGCAAGCTGCGTCGGATGGAGACAGACGCAGAGAGAGAAGTTTGTGACCCCGCCGCGGTCACCTCTGGATGGGACCCATTCTGCTCTGACAGCTGTTACTAGATTTACGGATATTTACCGAATTACTGTAAAATTTACTGACATGTTTCAGTGCCACAGAAATGCCTTCAAGCACACCAGCTCAGCCCCAGGCCCCCGGGTCATGCCCTGGGCTTTGTTCGCCCCCAAACCAGCACCGGCGCTGAGCAAGGGGCAGCTGGTACCCGCATCCCCCTGGGAGGATCCCAGCAGCCCTTCAGTGAGCTGGGATTTGCTCCTGCCTGGAGCCAAAGCGAGAAAATAAAACCTGGCTTGACCTTTTCCTGCTGATTTTTGAGATGCTTTTTTATTGATTTTTTTTTTTAAATTTATTTATTTGGGATGCTTTGTTTTTTTTTGTTTTGGGGTTTTTTATTATTATTATTTTAGTTTTGAGGTTTTTCCCTTTGCCATCCCCCAAGCACCCTGGTTTCCCAGCCGCTGGCTTGCCCTGCAGCAGAAGCCTGGCAGGAGATGCTCCAGCTCTCGGGATGCTGTTTTTTCCGAGCCCATCAGCAGTTCTGCAGCCGGGGGGACGTGGGGATGGGGAGGCAGCTCGGCTCTGAAGCCGTTTCTCCTCCAACCTGTTTAAACGTGAGGAATGGCCCCAGGATCCCACTGCCGGCACCGCAGCAATAGGGCGGCCGTGGGGCTCTGACCTTTCGGCAGCCGGCGATGCCACGTGGGGCTCCGCAGCTCCTGCCTGGAAATGCCGAGCAGCCCCGTTATGAGGTGGAAATGGGAAAAAGAGTTAAATTGCAAAAAAAAAACCCCAAACCCAACACCAAAGGAAAGAAAACTTGGACCAACTTGAGTACGTGGCAAATGAGAACCCTGGTGGAGTTGCTCTGGGTATCTCAGGAGGTCGCAGCACATCTCCCAAGCTGTTGTCAGGAATGCGACTCAAAGCGTTCATTTTCCATGCAAAAAGGGTTTTTTTTGGTGGTGTTTTTTTTTTTTCCCCCCCACCCTCTAACCCATGCCATCAGCACTGAGGCCAAGAGCAGCTCGTACCAGCCCCAGGCTGCTGCTTCCCTCCTGTTTGGCGTGAGGGTTTCCAACCCATTCACCCCGAACACCGCTGTCAAAGCGCCCGTGGAGAGCCTGCACGTGGCTCAAAAACCCCGTCGGGTGACAGGCAAACCCTTTTTCCCCCAGAACGGAAACTCTCCAGGACTCCTGCAGTCACACCAGCCCCCAAAACGCTGCAGGATGCACGTGCAAGGCTCCGATCCTGCACAATCCCTCCCTTGGTGGCCACCCCACCGGGACCCCCAGGAGCCACAGCCCAGCTTCTCCCCAAAACCACAGCCCAGGGTCATGCCCAGAGCATTTTGAAATATTTTTTATTTTGGTTTTGGTTGGGGTTTTTCCGCAGGTTTTTTTTTTTTGGGGGGGGG
>WKFP01013930.1:91206-109133 GCA_011057875.1 Pterocles orientalis
GGGGCCAACAAAAAAAAAAAAAAAAAAAAAAAAAGAAAGAAGGCAACGGGGTGTGTTGGATGGAGGTGGAGGGAGCCGGCTGAGTCACAGCGATGTGCCCGTCCCTCCGCCTCCGTAAACAGGCGCTAAGGGGAGGAAATACTGAATAAAAATGTATTATTAATAAAATAGATATACCATATGTAATAATAAGATATTTTACTAATATTTAATTAAAAAGCCCACCGTTCCCATGGCTCAGCTTTTCTCCTCTCCTCCCATCCTCGCTCAACGTTTCCCTCGATCCGCTCCGACGGGAGCATCCCCTTGGACCCCGGAAAACCTCCGCCTGGAGCCTGCGGTCTGCAGTTCTGCTCCGGCTCGACAACTTCAAGGGAGAGGGGGAAAAAAAAAAAAAAGAGAGAAGCAAAAACTTCAGAAAAAAACCACTTTAGTGAAACCACTTCTCCCCACACCCAGCTCTGAGGCACCACGAGGCCGGAGCAATCCCGGCATTTTCCGAGCAGAGCGATGCTCTGCCTGTTTTATTGGAATGCAGCCTCAAAGCATCACCACCATCTAACACCAGGTCCTCGCCGGGGCACCCTTATCTTGCTTCTGCTCAGGGCGCTTGGTGGGTTTAGGGTGGTTTTTTTTTTTTTTTTTAATATCCAGCCCAGCATTGCAGCAGGGCTGCTGCGGGCTCTGCAGAGCACGTGTCAGAATTTCCAGCATCCCTATCAGTGCTTCACAGTCCTTGCTAGGAGGATTTAATACCTTTATTCATTTGCACTGGGGAAAAGAAAAAAAAAAAGAAAAAGAAATGCAGCCACCTAACAGAACGAGGAAAAATGGAAATCCCTTCCAGCATTTACTATTGAGCGGGGAGAATCCCAAGCTATGCCAAAAAAAAAAAGCATTAGAGTATGCTAGAAACATTTTTTCACCATGTTTTGCCCTTGCAGCCAGCTCCCCACAAAGGGAGGGCAGGGTGGGGGTAGGGACTGTGTGAGCGGGTGTGTGTGGTTTGGGCCCCAGCCGAGGGCCAACCCGTCACAAACAGACGCAGCTTTGGGGAAAAAATGTGCAGAACTTCCCCGTGCTTCTGCAATTAGCAATTATCCATTATCCTTCCCCGACGGTGCTGCCCAGCAAAGCGGACAGGTAGGAATTGTTGGGAAACCGAGGAAAAAGAGGGCATCCAGCAGAACCCATCTCTCCTGGGCATCGAAGGTCCCACCCCACATCTCCAGATCACGAGCCATCATCAGGCCAATTACCGCCCGCTCCCGATTCTCCGAGCTCCAAATCCCAGCCCCAGCCTCCCAGGATGGGTTGGACCCGTTTGGCCGCAGAAATCCCCGGTTATTGCTGCAGCCCCGGGGCGTGTGCCTTCGCCAGGTGTCCTGGTGGCTTTCCAGCAGCAATATCCCTCTGAAATGATTCATTTTTTTATAGTCTGTCCTCTTCTTCACCTTCCCCGCCTGTTCCAACACAACCCCCCCTCCCAAAAAATATTTGTTGTGTAATATCACCGGCCCCACCAGCGCATCGGTGGGAGGAGAGACCCCCCCAAGGGACGGGGTCTGAGCTCATCCTCCATCTGCGCGGAGGACGTGGCAGGAGGTTGTTACGACACCGCGTGTTCTACACCCCGGCGATACACCGCCCCGGACCACCCAGTACAAACCAGTTAACAGTGTCAGCGCTGGCAAAGCACCGCACTGGGGTTCTGAACACAGGGAAAAAGGAATAACGGCAGTAATCCTGACCCGGCAGCCGTCCTGAGATGTCCTGCTCACAGACCCTTCAAGCTGCCCCCATCCCCTGCTTTTTCCCCCCCGTGCATGCTGCCGGCTCAGCACCTCATGCCCCGAGCCCCCCAGCACCCTCCCGCTGGAGGATGCTCAAGGATTTTGGGTGTGGGGGAGCAGGACCGGGAGGAGCACCCGCGCTGCCCAAGGTCTGTGCTGGAGATAAAACCCGAGCTGCTCTCGCCCTTATCTGCAAGAGTGATGGGGCAGCTTGGATGGATAACGGGGTTGTTCTGGACATCGGGTGCCTGGGCAGCGCTGCTGGAAACAGCCCAGGAACGGGTGGAAAAATCCCCTTTTGGGTGTTGGTGCTGAAAAGCAGGAGGGCTGGGTACCGCCGGGAGCTCAGCTGCTTCTGCTCTCAGGAAGGTAAAAAACCAACAAACCAAGACCCAACCTTCGCTTCAGTGTCGGAGAAACTGCAAAAGCTGATAAAGCCGCGGGGAGGGTCCTCAAACCGCACGCTGCCAGGATGGGAAAATAAACACCCATAAATCTGGACTGCCAGGCAAATAGGATCGCTCTGCTCCTCCTCTAAGGAGAGGAAGGGAGGGATGAAGATGGATGGAGGCTGGAACGGTTCAGAAGGGGAGGTCTGGGTTATTCACTTGCTCCATCAAAAGCCTCGCCTCTGCTGGACAAATACACCGGGATTTAGGGGGAATTTTCCAAACATGGGGCCTGACCCCCTCCACACAAGCTGGTTGGGAACCCTGCGCCAACGGGAGAGCAAAACATCCCCAAGCCGTGAGAGCCCAGCTCCAGGAGCCACCCCTGTCCCCCTCCTGGATGGCTGGAGTCCCCAGGTCCTACCACGCAGCATCTGTTGGACCAGTTGTACGTAATTAATGAATAACGAGGGTTTCAGACCATTAAAGGGCACAACAAGGTCCGGTGCTGGTGCTGGGGGCTCACATCCGCGCTGGTTCCACCACAGTTCAGCAGAAACAGCATTTTGAGGAAAAAACCCGTGTAATAAGTTAAACACCACGCAGCCACGTAGAGAGAAGCCTTTGTATCCCCTGGGAATCCCACCAGTTTGCTCCAGTTTCACCCAGCTTATTTTACTTCTGCGAGAGAAGATTAATTCCAAGGGTTTTTTTTTTTCATCATTATTATTATTTTTTATCCTTTTGCCGCCGTAGAAAACCACCCGCGTCCCCTGCGCTCTGCAGAAACCCCATCGGGCAGCCAGGCACCGCCACCGAGGTCCCGGGCTTTTATCCGCCGCGACCATTAATGGCATTTCTGGGAAGAGGGAACGGCCACATCTTTTTGCAGTTAAACAAAAGGCAAACATCGCGTGAACGTTTTAACCTGCGTTTTGCCAACATATTGCATAAATCACGGTGCAAATATGACTTTGATTTCGCTGGACAGCTAAGAGCCCATAAAAACCACGTGCCTGGGGCTCCCTTTCCCCCGCGCTTTCCCAAACAGCACATCTGCCAAGAGAACGACCCAAAACACCAACAGCAAATATTTAACCAGCAACAGGCAACATCTTCTCCTCCAGCAAAGAAACCACGCTATCCATCGCCCCCGCCAAATACAAAACCACCCCCAGGAACTCCACCAGTCCACGCAACAACACGCCGTCCCATTGTTCCTTCCCTACCTGCTGCAGCAGAGCCTGCGGATGCTCAGCTGGACTCTGTAGGACCAACACACCTTGAGTTTGGAGCAATATTGATGCACAGCGCAGAGGAGAGCCTCCCAGCCCAAACTCTTGGAAAAAAGATGCTGGGGGAGCAGCCGGGTGAAATAGCTGCAGCGGGAGCAGCCTGATGCTCATCAAGCCCTAACGAGCCCAGCCCCAGCCAGCTGCTGTCCCCATCACCTGGGGGTCACCCCGCCTGGGGTGCAGCAACCCAAGGGAAACCAAGGAGGCGGGATGCTTCCTCGGGGTTTGCAGGGAGCTCTGCCCAAAAGGAGCGACGTAAAGACTTCCCTGGGGACGCCATGCTCTAAGCCTGGCTCAGGGATGCTGCCAGCCTTCGGGGATGCTACCAGCCGAGAAATCCCAGCGAACACGGTGTCTGTGTTGGTGCTGCTTGCTGGTCACCTTGCATGTGCATCCCGGCATCCCCTGGCTCGTTAAAGCACAGACTGTCCCAAACTAACGACATGGGGCGAGGTGCTGCAGGGGAGAGGAGGAGGATGCTCCCCACCAGCAACCAGCCTCAGTCCCCTGGGAGAGGCGAGCGGTGGAAAGCACATGGGGGAAGATGGAGATGTGGGCTGTGATAGTGGTGCTCGCTAAATGGGAAATAAAATCTTTTATCTGTGGAGTGCAGAGCCTGGGGAGATGGAGATAAGGCAGCTCCATTGCGCTGCAGCCTGTGATACCAAGGCTTTCGTGCTTTTCTTTTAATTGCCCTCTTCCTGCTCCATCTAATTGGAAAATAAACAAGCGGAAGCCTTGAGAAGGAGGATGAGAAGAAGAGGATGTCCACCCGGATCCATCGATCTGCCCTAATGATGTCTGCTCCTTCCAGGGGCTGACATGGCTCCGGAGTCCCCGACAGCTCCGGTCTTCCTTCAAATATTGAGTAAGGAACCCTTCAGCAACCGCTCAGGGAGTCCCCCGGGCGAGAAACGAGGTAGAAACTCCTTTACAATAAAAACGGAGAAGTGCGCATCGTTATTGTGAATGACAGCTGGTGGGGCACACATAGGGACACACATAGGGACACACATAGGGACACACACACACATTTGTGGAAATCCCGGAGAGCTCATAGTCGCTCGTGTGCGCAGGGGGAACAGAGCTCGGCACGGCGCATCGTCCCATCTCGGCGCTGCGGTCAAACCAATAACGCTTTTGGACCCGGCCCCGGTGGATGTTATCCACCATTGGTCCATCAAACCATCACATTGTTCATCTGGTTTTCCAGGCTCCTGGGGAGCTACGTGGGAGCTGCTGGAACGCAGAGAGCGCTCTGTTGGGAAAGGATTTCCACAACCGGCGTTCTACTGCCCAAAGCACCTTTCTGCTCCCTTTTAACGCCGCTGCTTGGCGGCCGCGGGTGCGTCACGTTGCTTCATTCCCCGGCTGCACGTGGAAACCCTTCTGCTGGACTGAACCCTTCTGCTCAGCTCCGGTTTGTGTAGATCATGAATATTTCCAAGCAAGGGATTTTTTTTTTTTTCGTTGCTCTGGGTAGGTCCAAAACCAGCCACAGCAGGAAGCTGAGCTCAGGACCGCTCGGTTCAGCTGCACGACACACGAATAACAGCAGCAAAGCCTTTTATAAATGGAAAAGCACATACAGACCCCATAGGATAGTCAGCATGGGACAGATAGCATAAGCAGCTCCCCAGAAAAAATGTACAGATCTGCCACGGCCGATGGGATGGCAGGAGAGAGGACAGGGCGACGGGGAACCCAGCCCTGGCAACCGTTAAACCAGGGGAATAACCACAGGCGATAAAACCGAGTGAAAGGCGATGGTTCATGGGCTGGGATGTGCTCTGCCTCTCCCTCCTGTTTTGTCCTCCCCACGTGTGTTCTGGTTTGGGCTTCGAGCATCCCCACCCCAGCAGCCGCCCGGCTCTCCCTCCCCTCGCGGCAGAGGGAAGTGCTCCTTTCACGTCAGCCGCCGATAACGTCTTGTTCGTAAACCCCCCTCGCTGCTCAAAAGCATCCCCGTCCCACCCACCGTGGGATTTGGTGCAGACATGGATTTGTGGACTGAAGGCGATGCTCCGCTCTGCCCGCACCTCTGGCCCCTCGGTACGGCCGCCTAGGAAAGCTTGCAGAGCTCAAAGCAGCTCTTACAAAAATAATTCCGAGCGATTGCCGCTAAAGAATGTTAAATATTTCCATTTGCTTTTCTTATAGAGTTGACTTTGTTGTGCTTATTCACAGGGAGTATTTTTCTTTCTGCGCGTAAAGACCCCCCTGTAAAGGTCCTGGGAGGGTTGGTAGATATTCCTCCATCGGACTTGGGACCCTACGGTAGCCCAAAGGGAATTCGAACGTACCTGCTGATAAAAATGTGGAGAAGAGGGTTTATAAATCTGTATGTGAAGTGTGCGTACGTGTGTGTGTAATACTGTAATATATAAATGAATAACAAGGGTAGGGGGTACAGATTTCCTGCAAAGCCAAGCATTGCACTAACGAGTCCCACGATGACCGCTTGCAAAGCCCTTCTCCACCCGTCCCCTCGCTCTCCGCGTTCTGGAAGTGGGTTTTCTCCTCTGTTTGCTTTTCTGCTTCCTTCCAGGCTCTTTTAAATAACCTCCAGCAGCTTGGCTGGATGGCTTCGTGCCTCCTGGTCCCAGGCAGCCCCCGGGGCGGGAGGAACACCTCCCCGTACCCAGCTGCATCCCCGAAGCGGGGCAGAAATGGTTGCTTTGGGTTGCTGAAGGAGCCAGCTAACGATGTGCCGTGGCTCCGGAATTAAACGACCCTCAAAAAGCAGCGTTCTCCACCCGACTGCACGGCGTGCGAGCAAACGCACCTACTGTGGCCATAAATATAATAACGACGATCGCCCGGAGCTAAATAAAGCAACATCCTCTTCCCGGTAGGAGGGATTTTGTTTGCATTACGGCCAATTCCTGCTGCTTCACAGGGCGCTCCAACGCCGGCCGCTGAGCATCACCCTCCAGGAGTATTTACCTGGAAAAACTCTGATCGGCTCTGACGGTATCAAGATTTTCTTGCTGTAAAAGCAGGGGATAAAAATCTTAAAAACAAGGTGTTACGGTGAATCATCAGAGCTGAAGTGCACTTGGCGAACACGCTGCAGCCTCTCGCACGCCCGCATTTGGCTTTAGGAGTCAGCCCACTTCCATATTGCCCAAATTCCCCCAAATTTCACGTCCACACCATGCGTTAGCCCACCCCAAGCCCTGCTCCTCGCCCCGCGTCCTGCACGCCGCCGACCCGCCGCGGTGGCCTTGGGGAGGTCCCCAGAGGGAGCCCAGTTCCTCCAATTCTTCTCCGGGCGCTGCTGGCGCAGGTGTCCCCTCCCAGCCCCATTGTCCCCTGTCCCAGCCCCGGGGCTTTGGACAAACAGCCGGCGCTGATGTCAGGCAGAAGGAACACGTTTCCTTCTTCAGCCTTGGAGAGACAGTTTTTAATCAGTTCCTTCAGAAAACTGGGTTTTAATTTTTTTTTGTTTAATTTAATTTTCTTTTTTTTTGTTTAATTTAATTTTTTTTAAGTGCAATATGCCATTCGGTGGGATTTCTGGTCTCCAGGAGATGATTTGGGTTTGGTTATTATCTGAAATGGGGGTTTATAGCCCTGTTCAGCCGCGGGGGCTGCGAAACAAACCCCCTTCTACCTTAGGAACCAGGACTTGGATTGATTTTCAAATGGGAACTTCAGCCCAGCTGAGAAGGCGCGTTTCACAAAAACCAGAATCACGATGTGGTTTTTAATTACCAAAAACAACCCTCTTGCCAAAACTGTGGGTGAAAAATTAGCATGAGCTTTGCAGATGAGGATGTCACTGAAAAGTGGTGGTGGGGGGGGGGTCCTGCCCACGAAATTGGAACCAGCCCTGGCCAGCTCTGGCAGGGACATTCAAACATTTATAAATGGGGATTAAAAAAAAATTAAAAATCAAGGCAGTGGAAAAAAGTAATGAGCTACATTCTTGCGAATGAAGGGAAAGGATCTGACACTGTGGTTTGGAAAAGGAGTTCTCTTCCCCAGGACAGGAGCCCTGATTTCTGCAGGATTAGACCTAATGAAGACCGTCACCAGCAGTCCGTTCATCACTCTGCTGGAACGGCCTCTTTGACACACACCTAGAAAGTGTTTTCACATATTTTTGGTTTTGTCCTTAACCCCCAGCTTGGAAACGTCCGGAGGAGCTATAGTTAGAAATGGTGGGTTTTGTGCATGGATCTTGGGCAAAAAAAAAGCTCGTTTGGGTTCTCGAAAGAACCGGTCGGCTGAGCGGGGCTCGTCTGGCCGTTGCAGCGGGAGCAGCAAACGCGGGCAGTGTTCCCACAGCCCCACAGACACGTCCCGGTGCGGCCGAGAGGAAATGCTTGTGTGCTGAGCTCTCTTGTTTTGTACCACTCGCAAGAAAAATGCCCCCTGCTTCTCCCAGTAGGAAATTCTGAAAAAAAAAAAAAAAATTCAATTTGAGATGGCATCTGAGCATTTTTACCTCCTGATGCACTTTTTCATCCCGGCCGCTGACCCCAACGGCTCTGGTTTTGGAGCATCACCCATGGATCCTGCATCGTATCCTCAGCCAGGATAGCAGTGCCACCTCCGCGTCACCCGAGTGATGCTCCTGGCTTTTTTTCTCCGGGAAACCAACTTGGGGGCTGCAGGAGAGGCTGGTGAAGGGGGTCCGGCTCCTGCCCCCTCCTCCTTTGCACCAAAGGTCTTTGCAACCTTCAGACCCACAGCCCAGCCCCTCGCTGCTGGCCCAGGGGAGATCCCAGCACCCAGGGCGCTTCCAGTGATGCTGGACACCAGCAGGGCTGGGAAAGGGCACTGGAAATCTGCTGGCTTTAGGACAGGGAGTTTTGGAGACTTATATTTATATTTACATTTATATTTATATTTATTTTCATTTTTATTTTTATTTTTATTTTTATTTTTATTTTTATTTTTATTTTTATTTTTATTTTTATTTTTATTTTTATTTATATAATTCATGTTTATATTTAGGGTATAAAGGAGGGAAGTGAGGCTTTCTTGTTCCTCGGATGGATTGCTGTCGCTCGTTCGGGATCTAGCTCAGTGCCCAAACCCAGACACATCAGCAAATCGGAAGGTTACTGGAATGAAGCTGGAATTTGTGGTTATGACGGATGCCCGCTGAGCAGGAAAAGACAGTCACAGGTCAGGAGGGAAGCTCCAGGAGGAGATCCCGGGATGCTGAAGGGCGGGCAGACCATCAGCAAGGGAACTAGGATGAGTTTTTTTTAAACTCATGAGGTTTTTCCTTGTTTGCTACCCCAAAATGCAAGGAGCATCGTGTCTGGAGAGCCTCTCCTGCAGTCCTCCCCCCTGGGCAGCCCGTCCATCGTCACCCTCTGCGACACCACCACCATCCTGACCCCTCTGCGGGCAGGAGGCTGCTGGGGAAGGACAGCTTGCGCTGAAATAAACCACGATGGGGCCACGGCAGGACACGCAGGGGGTGCTCAGACGCGCCCGGACGGTTGCAGCCATGGCTGCGGCACCCACTGGGTGCAGAGCAGAAATCACCGCGTTGCTTGGCACCTCCTGGTCTGCAAAAGCACGAGCACAGCGAGTTCTGCACCAGGAAATAGTGAATTTAAACACCGAGAAATATTTAAATGTCAACCATGCCGCTCAGGTGCTTTCCGATCCTTCCCCACTGTTGCAGAGGGGTTGCCTCAAGCCCTTTTAGGGGCTTTTTTTGCAGCGTGAGATGTTTGTTTAGAGATTGCAGCGTGCTCTGTCCGTGCCTTGGCCATTTCTCCCGCGTGGCTTTCGGCAAAGCAGCCAAGCCCAGCTGCTTCCCTGCCCTGCACCGGCTCCGGGTCAAGTCATCAGCGACTTATCAACGTGGAGCATCGCAGCGTCGACCCGCACCCGCGAGATGCTGGGGCAGCGCTTCTCCAGCACGGAGCCTTTTCTCCGGCCGGGATCCGGGTCCGGCCGAGCTCGGCTCCGTCCCGGCAGCCTGGACCTTCCCACGCCCTGCCTCCTATTTCTGGGCTTCTCCGTCTATTTAAAGTGCTCGGAGGAGAAGGAGAAAAATGTCGTGTGTGTGCGCGCGGGACACCGCGCCAAATATTCCGCTCCTTTTAGAGGCCGATAGCGCGGGATCCCACGGCTTTTTATTTTTTTTTTTTATTATTTTTTTTTCCCCTCTTTTAGCAAAACACGCTCGGAAAATATCAGACCCTATTAGGGATTAGAAAAACCATCTGCTGGGTGAGCGAGGAGATCAAGTCCTTGGAAAAACCAACAAGAAAAGCAGGAACCCGGCTCATTTTTCCTGCAGAAAAAAGCGTCGCCGGGCGAAAAAGCTGGAGGATGGGAGCGCGGAGCCAGCCGCGCCGGGGGGAAGGGGAAGACAACAAGGCCACCAGCAACCGTCCGGCCAGACCACGCTACAGGAAACCGTAGCCTCCGGCGATAAATAGGAGACCCGGCCGCACAGGATGCGTGCAGGGGGAGCTCGGAGAGACGAGGGGATGTGAGGAGTCCCTCCGTCCGTCCGTCCGTCCGTCCAGCCGTGGGGATGGCCGCCGCCGCCTGGCTTCTCCTCCTGCTTCTGGCGCGGGGGTCCGTCGGGGAGGACGCCGAGGTGATCTGCTCGGGTACCGCCTGCTACAGCCTCCACCGTGCCGAGCTGGGCTGGAACGCCGCCCAGGAACGCTGTCGGCACAACGGCGGCAACCTGGCTCCGGTCCGCGGCCCTCAGGAGGCCCAGACGCTGCGGGAGCTGCTGGCGGCCGCCGGCTGGCCCGGCCCGGCCTGGATCGGCCTGTCGCTGTCCCGGGGATCCTGCGTCCAGCCGCAGGAACCGTTGAGGGGTTTCATTTGGGCGGCCGGCGGGGAAAGCGGGAACTATTCGCGGTGGCTGTCGGAACCCGCCGTCACCTGCCTCAGCGCCCGCTGCGTCAGCCTGCGGCCCGCCGGCCCCTCCGCACCCCTGGGCTGGGCCGACCGCCCCTGCCGAGGCCCCCTGCCCGCTTTCTTCTGCAAATTCATCTTCCGAGGGATGTGCGGACCCCTGCCGCTGGCCGGGCCCGGCCGGGTCAGCTACACCACCCCCTTCGGGGTACGCAGCCCCCGGCTGGCGGCCGCTCCCTTCGGCACGCTGGCCGAGGTTGGCTGCGAGGAGGGGGGCGAGGGTCCGGCTTTCGCCGTCTGCAAAGGGTCGTTGGAAGGGGGAGGATTCGCCTGGCACCCCCCTGGCCCCCTCTGCCCCGCCGCCTGCTCCCACCGCAACGGGGGCTGCCAGCACCGCTGCCTCGAGGGTCCCGGCGAGCCCCCGCGCTGCGCCTGCCATCCCGGCTACGTCCTGGCCGCCGACATGGCTTCCTGCCTGCCCGAGGATGCTTGTCACCCCAACCCCTGCCAGGGGACGTGCCGGACGCATCCCGGCGGCTTCCAGTGCGGCTGCGAGGCCGGTTACGTCCTGGCACCCAACGGCCGCGACTGCGTGGATGTGGATGAGTGTCGCGACGGACCCTGCCATCACGAGTGTCGCAACACGGTCGGCAGCTTCCTCTGCCTCTGCCGGCCCGGCTACCGGCCCACGGGCCCGGGTGGCCATCACTGCCACGATGAGGATGAGTGTGCCCAGCCCGGCGTCTGCCCGCAGCTCTGCCTCAATGTCCCCGGCTCCTTCCACTGCGCTTGCCGGCCCGGCTACCAGCGCCAGCCCGGCGGCAACGACTGCCTGGACGTGGACGAGTGCCTGCGGGACCCCTGCCCCGGACCCTGTCGCAATTTTCCTGGTGGGTTTGAGTGCCTCTGCCCACCTGGCTTCATCCCGGAGGAGGATGGACGCGGCTGCCGCGCCGCACCCACCGCTGGAGAGGAGCCCATGGGGGTCCCCAAGAGCCCCTCATGGACCACGAGCATCCCCCGGACCACGAGCATCCCCCAGACCACCAGCATCCCCCGGACCATGAGCATCCCACAGACCCCAGGCACCCCATGGACCACGGGCATCCCCCAGACCACGAGTGCCCCCCGGACTGCAGGCATCCCCCAGACCCGGGGCATCCCCGCCGGGGCGACGCCGCCAGCCCCCACGGCTGTAGGGTCGTTTCCCGGCCCCGAGCACAGCGCCGATGGCCCCAGGCTGCTCCTCTACTACATCCTGGGCAGCCTGGTAGCCATCCTGCTGCTGCTGGCCGTCGCCCTGGCCATGGTGGCTTGCAGGAGGAGGGCGGCCAAGCGGGAGAAGCGACCAGTTAAAAACGCGGCGGATAATTATTGCTGGGTGCCTGAGCAGCCGGAGAGCGAGCACAGGTAACGGCACCCGGGGCAGCAAAGGGGGGAGGCAGAGCCGCTTTTAATTTTTTTTTTTGGCAAATGAAAAAGAAAAAAGTAAAATTGGGGAAGGGGGTGATGCCATCTGTTCAATGCGGTTTTGCAGGTCTGAGAGCTTGTTCTGGGGGGTCTTTGGAAAGGGGGGTTTGGCTGATCTCCTGCCAAATCAGCCCTGTGGTTGATAAACCTCCGAGGGAAGGGTTAAAGGGGACAGGGCTGCTGGGGGGAGAGGGAATGGGCCTGGATTTGGCTGGATTTGCCTGGCCGCAGAACCTCACCGTGCTTAAAAGCAGCAAATGGTCAGTATGGATGTGTCTTCCCAAAGCAAAACGGTCCACTGCGATTTTTTCACTTGGTCTCCCCCACCTGGATTGGAAACGCCCACAGGGATGCAGCAGCATCCCTGCCCTGTCCCCGCAGCCCCCCCAGTCCTCTGCCATCCCCCCAGCAATGCTGACCCCCCTTTCCCCCCCCAGCAGCAGCCAGCCTGCCTTCAACCCTGGCTTTTGCCTTGTTCTCCCCAAAAGGGTTTGAAATTCTTCACCAGGGCAAGAACCGGGCGAGAACCACAAGCAGGGAGGGCTTTTTAGTGGTTTTTTTTTATTTTCTCGAGAACAAGGTTGCTCCCCAGTCTCCCCCAGGTACCCAACTTTGCGAGCTGTTCACACCCAGCCTCTCCTGGCAGCCGAGCCTCTCTGAGCTCGTTCAGCGTGAATCCTCCCCAAAACCCCCGAGGGGCAGGGGGGCCATTCTGCGTCCCACCCCGTCCCATCCCGCAGCGCTGGCGGCATTGTTTCCCCCCGCTCTACAAGGCAAGAAGGTGCTAGGGAGGAATGGGCATGTGGTTGGAAGGGTACACCGGTTTCCTGAAGTTTTCACTGGGTTCATTGTATACTTGAGGCTTAATTGCTCCCGAAACGGGAGCTGAACACAAAGGAGTTTGCTGCCGGCAGCGACCTGCATCCTGTTCTGCCATGTGTGGAGGAAAACCTTTTCCTGCTGGCTTCTTCATCTTCATGTCTCCATTGTAAAATTAAAAAAAAAAAACCAACAACCAACAAACCAAACCAAACAAACCCAAGAACAAAACACCGCAGGAAAACATCGCGGAGAGAAATGTTTGTAACGTTCTGGGAGCAGCAGGGAACGCAGCGGCGGCATTCCTGGAAGTCCCGCAGCAAAATTTATCCATTCCTGCCCCAGCAAAGCGTTCTGAACACAGGAATAAATTCAGCAAATGAATAATCCTACCAGAAAATCCCTGGGCCAACCCACACCCATCGGTGATGCTGGGCTATCCCGAATGGGGGTCGAGGCGGCTGCGATGTCCTTCCCCTTGCAGGGACTGCCCAGCTCGCTTCTTCGAAAGCTGGGGCACGGGAACAGCCTCCGGAGTGGTTCTGCCTTATTTTTCAGCTACGGTATCAATGAATTGCTGTATATAACACTTACTGCACCATGAAAAAGGGCAAAGGAAGCATGAGGGTGGGCTGGGAGGTGGTACAAACCGGAGAGGTGTAATTTATTCCAGAAATTCCTCACTAAAACCTTTAATCCCGATCTCTGTATCCCGGCGTGTGTACTGTATTACCCACGGAGCACGGCAGTGGGTCCAGCCTAGGGAAGACACTAATCCGTGCCCAGGTTTAGTCTGGGCTCTCTCTGGGGAAACATTTCCTGATGTAGCATCCTTCCCCCGGCACAGTGACACCCGGCTCATCCCGTGTCTCCCTTTCTTCCTGCCATGAACCAGCAGGAACGTTTGGATCCATGTCCTCGTTTGGGAGTTATCCAGGGCTTGGTGAATCCCCTGGGACAAAGCAAATAGGAACGGGACCAGATAGCTCCACACCCTGTCTTACGGTCAGAGGAGCCGGGATGTTTGTCCCAACCCAGGGGGGTATCACCGTGGTGCTGGGGGCAGCCACCTCTGCTCCCCTGTCTGGCTGTCCCCGCGGCATGACGGGCTAGCCGACGTGTCCGAAACGCTTTGTACATATCAGCTGTTTTGTAATGAAGTACGTGGTGTATTTTTACTGTCCAGACTCAAGACACGCCTCATCCTTCGTGGTGATGGCACGTCGGGGCTGAATTTTACATTGTCACCGGCACGGCGGTGGCACAGCATCACGGCCTCGCAGCCGCCTGCGACTCCCAGATGAAGGTTATCCCACCCGTTGAATAACGCTGTATGTTGCTTTTCTGATGAAACACCAATAAAATCTAAACACAATGCACTTGGAGTGGTTTTTAATAAATACACACGATACCAAACCCTACGGACTTGGTACATGGAGTCCTCGCATTGCCTAGGCACCACGGTCCTGAGCGACGGCCATTCGCTCCGCGTCTACCAAGGCCACGGGATGGGGGCACTGGGATGATCTCGGTTCGACGCCAAACCCATGAGCAAGGTCCTAAACCCAAGAGCAAGGTCCTAAGCCCAGAAGCAAGGTCCTAAACCCAAGAGCAAGGTCCTAAGCCCACAAGAAAGGTCCTAAGCCCAAGAGCAAGGTCCTAAGCCGACAGGAAAGGTCCTAAGACCAAGAGCAAGGTCCTAAGCCCAGGAGCAAGGTCCTAAGCCCATCATCAAGGTCCTAAACCCATCATCAAGGTCCTAAGCCCAGGAGCAATTTCCTAATCCCATGAGCAAAGTCCTAAACACACAAGCAAAGTCCTAAACCCGAGAGCAAGGTCCTAAGCCCAGGAGCAAGGTCCTAAGCCCAGAAGCAAGGTCCTAAGCCCAGGAGCAAGGTCCTAAGCCCAGAAGCAAGGTCCTAAGCCCAGGAGCAAGGTCCTAAGCCCAGAAGCAAGGTCCTAAGCCCACAAGCAAAGTCCTAAACCCAAGAGCAAGGTCCTAAACCCAAGAGCAAGGTCCTAAGCCCCCGAGCAAGGTCCTAAGCCCAGATCAAGGTCCTAAACCCAACAGCAAGGTCCTAAGCCCAGGAGCAAGGTCCTAAACCCACAAGCAAGTCCTAAACCCATGAGTAAAGTCCTAAACCCAGGAGCAAGGTCCTAAGCCCATGATCAAGGTCCTAAGCCCCTGAGCAAGGTCCTAAACCCGAGAGCAAGGTCCTAAGCCCCTGAGCAAGGTCCTAAACCTAAGAGCAAGGTCCTAAGCCCAGGAGCAAGGTCCTAAGCCCAGGAGCAAGGTCCTAAACCCATAAGCAAGGTCCTAAATCCAGGAGCAAGGTCCTAAATCCAGGAGCAAGGTCCAGAACCCAACAGCAAGGTCCTAAGCCCCCAACCAAGAACCTAAAAAAAAAAAAAAGCCGCTATTCCAGCGCAGCGCTGTAGGAGGGCAGAGACGTGCGTTCCTGGCTGTGGTCAGCAGCTGGGCACAGCAGTCCCTCGCTGAATCCGAAGGGCAGGATGCTGCGGGCTGGAGCTGCCTCCACACGCACCACCACAGAGCAGCCGTCCTTGGAAGGGAACGGGCCACGGAGATGGGGGAAAGACCTCAGTGACAAAAAAAACAGCTCATGTCACCCATGTCCGCAGTGGCATCCAGGGGTGCTCCACCAGCCATTGACATGTGCCTTAAGTCGTGCTTAAAAACAAGAAAACCTAAAAAAAAAAAAAAAAAAAAAAAGACCTTACATCTCGTGGTGGGTGTTTGGCATTTTTATCCTTGGCACTGGGCTCTCCTGAGCCCTCTCAAGGAGCCGGGCAGACGGGAGCAGCGCCGGGGCCAAGGTGACGGAGGGCAGGAGCCAGCCTGCGGCAGAGGGGAGAGCCCTCGGCTTCCCGATGGACAAAACCCCAGCCTGGGGCGCAAGGGCACCCCGGGACGCTGCAAGGGTCAACAGAAAGCTGACGGAGCAGGGTAGGAGCCTCACGCCCCTAAATAAGCAAAACTTCCAATATTTTCCCTGCTGGGAGCCTAACGAGCACAGAGGAACTCCCAAAATCCCCAAATTGTGGCTGTAACACACCAGGGAGACGCGAGGGCGTGGATAAAACTCATTTTCCCACTTTGAACACGAACGATGCAGCCGGTGGGCACCGCAAGACCCCAGGCACGTGGCCCAAATCCAGGAGAAGGGACCCCTGCGCAGGCTGAACGATCCCACACCCAGGTCACGCACAGATGGGGACGCACGGCTGGGCTGCCCGATTGGTCTGCTTTGCTTTTTTTTTTTTTAAATCCCGACATAATTTACTATTATATTTTTATATTGCATTATATTGCATTATAGTATTGCATATATACTATCCTGTATATCTATAGTATATTTATTTTATATTATAGTTTATTATTAATATATTACTGTATGTTTTAGAATATTATAGTATATTTTAGAATATTTTGGTATATTGGATTTTTTTAAAATTTTGATGATATAAATTTATTCTATTCTGTCACACTCCACGATGTTCTAACCGGTGCATCACTATCAACCCTCCGACACGAGGAACCTCATTTCCAAGCCCCCACGCCCCCAGCACAGCCCGGTGACACATCGTCCCCACCACTGTGGGTCACAAGAACCATTCCGACCCCCCCGCTGCTGGCATTCCCCCGGCCCAAGGGTGACAAGGACATTCGGGGTGAGTCAGGCTGGCAAAAGCTCCGCTGCCCGTTATCGCGGCGGACGGCCCCGGAGCGCCTTCGCCATCATTTCACCCGGCGGAGGAACGTGATTAATCAGCTTTTCGAAAGGAAAAAGGCGAATGTCAGCAGGAAGGGCCGTCCTGCATCCGTGAGTCAGCCCGGCGCGGCCAACGCCTGCTGCACACTGAGGCAAGAGGGAAAAGATCATCGGGGTAAAAAAAAAAAAAGAATTATTAAAACATGACTAATCTCACCCCTCCCGCCCCCGGTATCTTTCCCTCTTGTCGGCGGGGCAAGGACATCAGCGCCGCGGTCGGAGAAATCATTGGCTTGGGGGGAGCGTATTTTTTCCTGGAAATTCTGTAAATATTTCTCATCACGCAGCCTTGAAATTTTTATCTGGTTTATAATTCCTTTTTTTCTTAAAAAAAAAAAGCTACCAAACAGCACAGCTACTTTAGCGATGGGTTTCATCTTATTATTACATTATTATTATCACATAATAATAATTATTATTACTATTATTGCTCTTTTCCCCATCTTCCCTCTTCTCCGCAGCCAGGATCGATGCCCGCAGCCTCGCGTCAGCTCCGTGAGCCGCACAGGGCTGGAAGAGGACAAGACAGAGCAGGAGAGTTTAATAAAGTCGCCTCCTTGCAACGAGTGAAATAAAAAAACAGGGATTCGCCGCTCTGCAGGGGATCCCCAGGGCTAATTGCAGCGGCTGAGGCTTCCAGTAAAAACACCGCTCAAAATTGGAAATAAAAGGGTCAAATCCCCTTTCCTCTGCGTGGGGAAGCTCTGGGTGTTTGCTTTTCATTTTTATTTCGCTCCTGGCTGTGTTCTGACAGCAGCCGCGGATCCTGCAAAGATAAATCCTGGGAAGGGTCCAGCTGGGCTGGCGAGGACGGGGAGTCATAGACGTATCTGGGGGCTCATGTGCAAAACCCAGGAGGAATCCCACATTTTTTCTGGCATCCCATCTTACCTCGGACCCTCCGGGACTGCAAATTGGGGGGCACGCGGAGACGCTGTTCACACCACGTCCTTGGGAAGGGCTCTCCCAAACCCCTCACCCCTACAGCAAAACTCAGTAACCCCCAGGGACACCTCGGAATTTCTTTCTTCTTTGCAAAAAAATCCCATTTTTATTTTTGTTTTCACTGCTCTGGCCGTGACAGAGTGTCCCGAGCGGGGACGGCTTGGGGGGCTGCCATCGGTGCTGCTGCCATCGCTGTCACACCTCAGTTTTGGGGCGTCTGTTGGCTTTGGACAGTGCTGACTGCAGGCAATCAATTTCAGGTTAATTATATACACATATATGATATAAATATATCTCTGGATATACAACAGGCAGCCTTATAAATGGGGTGAGGAACCCCGCGGGGCTCAGAGGGGCTGACTTCCCTCCTGGGGGGCCCTTCGGCAGGTCCCCATCCCTCCAGCACTCACTTTTCTGCCAAGAAAAATCACATTTTTCCCCCCAAAACAGATTTTTCGCCATTCTGCTCAGCCCCAGGCTGCCCCCCCTGCCCATCACCCTGGCGTCGGGCCGAGTGGTCCCCAAAGCATCCCATGGGACACCTCACAGACCCCCCCCCCAGACCTCACCCGC
>WKFP01013931.1:11232-24070 GCA_011057875.1 Pterocles orientalis
CATCAGCTTTCCCTGCCACCGCTTAGCATTCATGAGGACCTGCTACCGGGCTGAATCTTTCCATTTTGTTTGGTTTCACTCTATTTCTTTTGCAATTATTCGTATTCATTGCTTATGAATTATGCAAACCCTGGGCTTCTCCAGAGCCCGGGGAAGATGAGCTGCCGGCTATTCCGGAGGGTGGCTGCGGCACCACAGCTGTGTGTAATGAATCGGGAATGACTGCACTGTGGCCTGCCTGCACCCCAAAGGCTTTCTCTGGGGGGGGTTGTCCTGCAGCCATCCCTGGGGCAGGGAAGGGAACTCCCGTGACGGTGCTGGGCATGGGTGCTGGGTCATCTTCCTCGCCTGCATTCGGTCTCTCCTGAAGGGACCGGGACAGGTTTAAGTGCTGCTGTCAAGATTCCGAGATGCAGCCTTGCTCTGAACATCTGGAGGTGTTCCTGATTAATCCGGCTTGGAGATGGCAGCAGGAGGAGCATCCAGCCAGGGCTCCAGGGTGCTGCAGAAAAAGGGGTGAGAGGGCTTGCAAAGGGGTGAGAGGGCTTGCAAAGGGGAGACAGGGCTTGCAAAGGGGTCAAAGGGCTTGCAAAGGGGTGACAGGGCTTGCAAAGGGGAGAGAGGGCTTGCAAAGGGGAGGCAGGGCTTGCAAAGGGGTCACAGGGCTTGCAAAGGGGTCACAGGGCTTGCAAAGGGGAGGCAGGGCTTGCAAAGGGGTCACAGGGCTTGCAACCGTGCCCTTTCCCAGCTCCCTTAAAGCTGCCTCACGGGAAGGGTCTGGCTTCTGCATTCTGCCAAGGCATTTCGCTGCCTCTATCTTTTTTTATTATTTATTATTTGTTAATATAAACAGGTAGAATTGCGCCAGCAGGTATCACTTGCTCAGCTTTGCACGGGGTTTTAACAGGGCTCTTACCAATAGAACCGATAATAAATGGACCCGATGGCGTGCATCCCAGACGGTGTCCGCTGGCTCGGGGTCTTGCTCTTCCCTTTCTGTGCCCCCTCGAGCCGCCTGGTTGCCCCTTCTCACCTCTTTCGGTGGAGATGTTTGTTGCCTGGAGCTGTGGCAAAGCCGGTGTCTGAGAGTGTGATTAAATGCTGTTCCTTGAATTCTGGCATGTCTTTTTTTTTTCTTCTTTTTCCCTGTTAGAAATCCCTTCTGCTGGAGCTCCAAGGCGTGTATCCGTGTTTGATTTTGGAGCTTCTGAGGGAAGCACAGAGATCCGTGGGCTGGTCGAGAGGTCAGGCGGAGCGACTGCAATAATCCTTCCCAGGCTTGAAAGATGATGATGATGATAATAAAATATCTCTCTCTTAGGAGGGAGACCGTACCGCCCCGTTCCCTTGAGCTGTTTCGTTTCCTGGGGGGAGGCTGTGACCCTCAGAGATAACCCCAGAGATTTCATTTTTCATTTCGCAGCCGTCAGACCTCCCCTCCCAAGGTGCCAGCTGTGGGCTGGGTGCTTTTGTCTCCCCAAAATCCCCAAATCAAAGAGCTCAGCCTCGGGGGGAGCAATGCCCAGGGATTCACTGGGGTGCGGGACAGTGCGTTGGTGCAACAAAAGGGAAAAAAAAAATAATTTTTTTTTACAAACTGATGGCTGGGTGCCCCAAGGTGGTTTGAGTGGTTTTCCAGGCGCTGGGATAAACCAGGAGGAGATGGAGGGTGACTGGGCAGGAGTTTGTTCGTAGCCTGGGGAGCTGGGTGCCCGTTCCTTGTGCTGATTGTGGGGTTTTTTGGGGGGATTTTGGGCAGTTTCCAGAGCAGGGTGCTTTCCTTTTGTCTGAGGCATATGGTCGTGGCTGGACAGGCTGGCCAGAAAGGATGGAAAGAGGGTGACCTCCTCCCAGAGCTCTGCACAGGGATGTGCCGGAGTTCCTCCAGCGATGGGGAGCCCGGACCAGGGGTGTTGGCTCAGGCAGGTAACCTCGAAGCATTAAATCAAGGTGGAGCGTGAAATCAAGCACTAAATCAATCCCAACCCTGATTTTTAAGCCCCAAGAGCATCTTCATTGTACCCCAAACAAATGATCCAAATCCCAGAACGGTTTGGGTTGGAAGGGACCTCAAAGATCATCCAGTTCCAACCCCCAAATCCAAGGGATCTGCAGCAGATTTCAGATCTAAGCCCCTTTCCAAAGCCCAGCCCCAAGAAACCGGGGACCACACACCATGAAGGGATGATATCTGATGGTCCGCGGTGATGCACCCTCAGGATTTTAGGTATTTTTTGCTTTAAGCAGATCGCATCCGTGGCTGGAGGCAGGTGGGTCCCTCTGGAACGGGAAGCGTGCGAGCACACGAGCAAGGGGTGCTCCGGGGCCGCCCCATCCCGTCGCAGAGCAGATGGGAGCCGCTGCTCCGCGCCGTGCGTCGCTCCCCGGCCCCCGGGGCTTGCTGCAGCCGATGGGCTGCGGCGGGGACGTCCCCGGACGATGCAGAAAGCTGCCAGCGAGGCTGTCCGGAGGGGATGCTGGAGACTTTCTAGGCCACCGCGCTTTCCAAACGAGCTCATTTGTTATCTGGCTTCCTGACGAACCCCTAACTGAGGTGGGGGTGCCCGCGCGGG
The DNA here is from genome assembly GCA_011057875.1 of Pterocles orientalis. Classification (NCBI taxonomy): domain Eukaryota; kingdom Metazoa; phylum Chordata; class Aves; order Pterocliformes; family Pteroclidae; genus Pterocles; species Pterocles orientalis. The sequence continues at coordinate 13,806 of WKFP01013931.1, forward strand.
GTTATTTCTTTCCCTCGTCCCCCTGGCCACACCTGAGCGCTGGGGTCTGCTCGTTGGGGAGGACCCAGCTGTAGGGCTGGACTCCCCTGTGCTCGGGGCTGTGCTGAGCCCGGGAGCGAGAGGCAGCCTCTGTGCTCCCCCCTGCAGCCCGAGGATGGGGAACTTACCCAAAGAATTTTGTGGCCAAGGCAGGGATGCCCGCTCGTTCCAGTTTCTCCCCAAAATCGGGTCTGTGGGGATTTCTGAAGAAGGGAAAAAAAAAAAAGAACCCAGGATCTGGCTGTGTGCGGGAACTGAGCTGTGCTGGGGTTTCAGGAGGTGCTTCAAGGCTGCTTTGAACTCCCAGCAAGAGCCTGTGCCTTCGGCCGGCTGAGCTCCACAGCAGGGTGGAAGTGAACTGGTCCCATCCACCCTGACCCCCTCCCTATCCTCCTCCCTTCCGCTTGGGGTTTGCAGCGATGCCCCATCCCTGGAGGGGTTCAAGGCCAGGCTGGGTGAGGCTTTGGGCAACCTGGGCTGGTGGGAGGTGTCCCTGCCCATGGCAGGGGGTGGCACTGGATGACCTCTGAGGGTCCCTCCCCACCCAAACCATTCCATCAGCATCACCGACCGGTTTGGGTGGGAAGACCATTGGCCACAACGCTTTGGGTGCCACCATCCAGCCAGTTCCTTGTGCACCGTGTGGCCCGTCCATCAAATCCACGTCTCTCCAGTTTAGAGACCAGGATGTCGTGCGGGACAGCGCTAAAGCTTTGCACGAGTCCAGGTAAAGGATGTCAGCTGCTGTTCCAGGACAGGACAGCTTCTCAGGCATGGTGACGGCAGGAGGCAACAGGCAGCTCGTAATTAATCTCGTGATCGCCGCTTGCGTTTATCAGCCCAGCTGGCACCAGCACGCGTGCTGTAAGGGGAAGGGCTGAGTTACATCCCGGCCGTGGAGAGCCCAGAGAAAATCTCTCTGCAGGATGATGGGGGAAGCCGGACCACTCGAAAAATGATATCGCTGTCGTGGGGCCATTTCTAGTTTTCTTTTATATTTCAGGATTTTTTTTTTTTTTTCATTTGCTTCCCTGACTCACTGCAGAAAATGTGAAAAGGGGGGAAAATAGCTTAAAAAATCAGTGTTGGCGTATTTCTGAAGAGTCACTGATTTCTTCCTGTGAAATCGCTTGCCAGGCGCTTTCTTTTCAAGACTTTGAATAGAGTCCTGCTGCTCCTGTGAGCGACGCAGGGCTCAACCCCGCTGCCGCCGCACTGGGGGGGTCACGGTCCCAGCCTGCGGTGCACCGAGAGCAGCTTGGCGATGGGGCGTCATCGGCTTCGGGAGGTCACTGGGGACCCGTGACCTGGAGGCAGCTCAGGTGGTTGAGCCTGGCAGATGGAGAGCTTGGCTTGGGAAGCAAAAAAAAAAAAAAAAAAGAAAAAAAATCAAAGGGATTTTTATAGATATATGTGTGTGTGTATAGAGGTGTAGATGTAGAGATGTATAAATGTGTGTGTATAGATATTATATACATAATTAAAAATATATACCCACATTTATACAATGTGCATTAATATCCATACTGTCTATAAAAAATATTCTTCGTGAGACCCCTGGAGAACAGCCCTGCGTGCCTTTTTGCTGGGAAGAAGGTAGACTAGTTAGTCTTTCTTCAAGGTCACCAGGCTAGTTAGGCTAGTTAGCCTTTCTTCAAGGTCACCTAGTTAGGCTAGTTAGCCTTCTTCCATGGTCGTCTCAGCTCCATCCTCATCCCCTCTGCAGCTCTCCCTGAAACACTCCTGACACCTCCCTCCCATCCTTTCTCCGCAGACCTTCCGCTGGCCGGTGGCGAGCAATATCGATGAGAATGAGATCCTGGAGATCCAGGTGTTCAACTACAGCAAAGTCTTCACCAACAGGTAGGAGCATGGGCTGCCCTTCCCTCCCACCGCCCCCCAGGTCCGCTCCGGTGGGGTGAGGGAGCTCCTGCTTGGGCTGGAGCCACAGCCCTGCTTGGTTTGGAGAGGGGAGGGTGAGGAAGACCTTGGTGGTGTCTCCTGGGAAGGGGGAGGAAGCTCGGATGCAATGTGTCCGACCAGCAGCGATGGGATGGTGGTTTTCCCGAGATGCTGCCGTTTGGTTCAATGCCGTTTGCATGTGTTGAAGAGAAACCGAAACATTTTGGTTAAGGATCGAGGTGGAAACTGCTGCCTAAATGTGGTTCTGTGGCTTTTGCAAATTCTGCACCTCTGTCTTGTTCTTGCAATCTCTGGTGGTCGTCGTGCTTTATGGCGTGTGTGCAATGTCACGGACATTCTTGAAGGTTTCTTAACTGCTCTACATTTCCCCACCCGTTAGTGATGAACCGAGAGAAGGGCAGTTTGTCTGTCCCCTTTGTCAGCCTTTATGTATTTCATACATTTACCCATGCTGTCATTGCAAAAATACCCAGTTGCTTTTCAAAAAAACCCAAAAAATGGCATATGTGAGTTGTCCTACAGAGTGTTTACCCGGACATGAAGGAGGGGAAAGGAAGCAGAGGCGAGGAGGGGCTCGTGGTTGGATGATGTGCTCCCGTTTGGGCCCTGAACTGTGGTGTCTTCCCCAGCTGGAGCTCAGCAGGGCAGAAAGAAAGTTGGAAAAAAACTCGATTTATTCACATTGCTCTTTGGGAGGAGAAAGGTGAGGAAGGTCCCAGCCCAGGGGATGGATGGTGATACAGACAGAGTGGTCCAGGGCTCGCGGGGAGACCTTGGCCATCCATAGTACAGGTCACCCCGAGCTGTGTTCAGCCCACCTCCTGCGGGCACCTGCATGGAGATGGTGCCGTTGTGGAGGTCACTACGTTCCGGAGTGATGGGCACGTGGAAGAGGAGGGCTGATCCACTTCAGCAGCCCAGGGTCCGGGTGAGGAGGGACTTCTCCGGCGCTGGGCAGCAGATGGGTGATGGGAGCCCGAGGTGGACAGATGGAGACCTGGAGACCCACCTCCATCCCCAGCCAGCATCAGGTCCAGCCTCTGGAGGCTGCTCATCGTGTTGCATCCAGGACAGCGGGGATTTTTCCTTGGGTCTGGGCTGAGGTGGCTGGGCTCCCCCATCATGGTGTCTATAGCACGTGAAGCCAGGAGCATCTCTGCCCACTGCTCAGTGGGTGTCGTCTGCCCTGGAAAGCTCTTGTGCCGAAGCACCTCAGTCTTGTTTTTCAGAAGGCTGTCCTTGGCACCTCTCATGGCCCAGCGGTTTTTTCCCCATCTCACTCCATCTTTGCAGCTCTTTAGCCCACTACTCAACTTTCAGCATCTTCCCTCTAAAGTACAGGCTGGAGGCATCCGCTCCTGCCCACCGTCTCCCCAGCCCTGCGGGCGGAGGATGGAGCACGTCTCTCTTCCCCCGTCCCTCCTCCGATCGTGCGGTGATGGGTTAGCTGGTCGGTTATTCACCGCGCTGGGCTGCTGCTGCGCCGTGTGTTCACGGAGGTTGGGTCCGTTTTCTGCCCGCCTGCGGTGCGGGTGCTGCTGCTTGGCTTTTTTGGCACGAGCGCCCTTTTTATTGGGCTTGGGCGCATCCTCTGCCCCCGCTCTCCCGCTTGACTGCTCTGTCCATCTTCACGTTGTTTGACAGTTTGGTTGTAAGTTGTTTTTACGTGCCAGTCGCTGGGGTGAAACCAAGCGTTTTGTACGAACCAGCTCCTTTCACGCAGTTACCGCTCAAGCCGACTCCAAAGAAGCGACCCAGGCTTGCTTTGACGGGCTCCATCTCCCCATAAACCCGCCTCGAATGTCACGGATTCCACTCCAGTTTTGGTGGCACGTTCACTGACTCCTGTTCCCGGGTGAGCCCGGCTCTCTCCGTTCACCCTGCAGCTCTTTGTCGGGATTTCTCTCTTATTCCAACTTCATTAAAAATTGATCTCGGTGGATCAGAGGCTGCTGGTGCTTTTAAGATGCTTACCCACAAAGCACCCCTGCAACAACCAACAGAAATATTTGTTGTAGAATCCCAGAATCCCAGAATTGTAGAATCTCGGGTTGGAAGGGACCTCGGGGATCATCTGGTCCAACCTTTCTTGGCAAAAGCACGCTCTAGACAGGACAGCCCAGCACCCTGTCCGGCTGAATCTTACAGGTGTCCAATGTTGGGGAGATCACTTCCCCAGGGAGATCATTCCGATGGCTGATTGTTCTCCTGGGGTGTTGTCCACCAGGACCCCCAGGTCCCTTTCCCCAGAGCTGCCCCCCAGCCTGTGCTGCCCTCCTGGGTTGTGTTTTCCCAGGAGTAAGCCCTCGCACTTGTCCTTGTTGAACTTCGCAAGGTTCTTGTTGACTCCCAGCCCATCCAGGTCTTCCTGCAGGGTGTCCCCCCTTTCCACATTCTCCACTTCCCTGCTCATTTTGGTATCATCAGTGAATTTCGTCAGGGTGCACTTGGTCGCAGCATCCAGATGACTAATGAAGACGTGGAGCAGCGCTGGGTCCCGTATCCGCCCCTGGGGGACCCCGCTTGGGACAGGTTGCCAGTTCCCAGCCCGCTCGTCGAGGTCATAAGCATTGGTTTCTCTAGGAGGAGGCTGTGGAAAAGGGAAAAGGTATCAAAACCCTGGAGAAATCCAGGAGGACAATGTCCACCTCTCGCCCCCCATCAGCCGAGCAGCCTCCTGCTGCTGAGAACACCCACCCCTGGACATCAGCGTACAGGCACAGCCCGTGGCCCCATCCCACCCCTGGCAGCTGAGCCTCGAGGTGACGCAGGGGATCTGTGGCACACAAAAAAAAAAAATTAAAAAAATTAAAGCCCAGGGTCACGAGCTGGTGCTGTAACCGCAGCCCATCCTTCCTGCACAGAAAAGAGCTGGAGGAGGAGGATGGACAGACGTAAATCTTGGGGAGGAGGGAGAGGAGCGGGGAGCAGCAGAGCCCCGGCGCCGGGGTTTGGAAAGGTGAGCCGTGGTCTCTGAATAATTAACGTGCGGCTGATGAGTGCGGTTTATCAAAGCCCCAGATAAAGGCGCGACACCTGATGCGGGTCCACCCTGAATAATGGAGGGGCCGGTGCCCAGCGTGGCTGCCTGGCTCGTTGGGTTGCTGCTTGTTTCCTGCCTCGCTGGCCATCAGCATGCAGCTAATTAGCTGGTAAAATAATCCTCCCCTGGCCCTGGCTGGGCTCCCCAGCCTCCGACAGCAGCTGGTTGGGTGCTGGCTCCTTGGAGGGGCTCCGGTGGGTCTCAGCTCCGGGACGGTGGCTGTCGTCTCTGGGCTGGTGGCTGTCCGTGGGAGCTGTTCCCCAGGGCTCGACGTGTCTGGATGCCCAAAGAAATGGGCAGAGCGTGGAGGTGGGGACATAGTTCACGGGGACAACTCAAAGGGACCAAACCAGTGGTGTCACCAGCCCGGAAACCTGTCCCCAGCCCCTGACCGGGTGGGGGATCCCCAGGCTGGGAACCCTTCTCTCCAGCCGAGACCCATCCAAAGCCCACCAGGGATGCCCTGTCCCAGCGCCGATGGGTGGTGGGCAGTTCCACATCCTGCCTGTGGTTAATTTCCTCCTGGAGATGCTCCACACAGGAGCAGAACCAATAACCATGGGTCCTACAGACCCATCCTGCAGATGTGAGATGCTTCATCTGATGCCGTGTATCCCATCCTGGAAAGCTGGTGGTGAAGCTGCTGCTTGGTGGGACGAGCTGGGTAGAGATGGAGTTCCCACTGGAACTGTTCATAGGGTCGTGGATTCAGAGAATCCCGGGAGGGTTTGGGTGGGAAGGGACCTTAAAGACCTCCCACCCCCTGCCATGGACAGGGACACCTCCCACCAGCCCAGGTTGCTCCAAGCCCCATCCCAGGGGCTTGTTTGTGGAAAACCACTTTTCCAGGTGGTTTGTTTCCCTCTGTGTCACTGTTTTCCTCTCCGGGGTGAGAAGCAGTAATCAGACCTGGGCAAAGGCTGAAAGTCACGTTCCCAACCCGGCGTCTCCTCGCTGGCCTGCTGGGCGGTGCAGGGGGGGGCACAGATAGCATCCCCCCCGCAGAAAGGTGATCCCCGCGGGGGACAGGCGGGAGCTGGCTCTGCTTACCTGCCAGGGACAGAGAGACGAGTACCAACGGCTTTGAGCACAGCACCGTGCTCTCCAGGGGTAAAAACAGAGCTCTGGTTTGTCCTTTGTACTCCGGCTTCTCCAGCAATTAAGATCTTTGCAGGATTCAATTTTTTTGTATGAAGCTGCCTCCGACTTGCAGAAACCATGGTGCTCGCCGTTCCGTCTGCAGAAAATAATCTGCTGCAGGATGGCTGTAGGAAGGGTATAATGGAAAAAATAGTATTTGAAAATATTATATAATAATATTAATAAGATGATAATGATTAGAGCATAACAGAAAAATGATTAACCCTGGTGCAGTAGGTTTTTCTCTGCTGTCCGAGTGCCCCCCCGGGCAGAGCAGCACGCGGAGGGCAGGCTCCGGGCAGGGTGTTGCAAACCAGGAGGTGCCACGGTTTCCTTGAGACAGGGCTTGGACCGCGGCTGGGCAGGTCTTTCTGCTGAAACGTTGTAGAGGTGTGAGCGCAGCCCTTGGAGCATCGCCAGCGATGCCGGAGGTCCCGCTCCCCCCGGTTCCTTCCCTCTCAGGGTGGGAGATCCCAGGTGAGGTTGCACCTGGGGGTCTGCGCCTGGCTGACCCGACGCTGGATGAGCGATGCCGCCGGTGTTAATTTTGTCTAGAGAATTGCTAAAAGGCAGAAAGCAATTAAATCTCTTTGAATACATCTAAGCATGCTTGTAACCCCGGCAGAACGGTGGCATAAGGCTGCGGCACGCTGGCCTCGTGCTTGGTTTGCTTTTGTCTTGGTCCAAAATAATTGCTTAGAGACCCTTCCTAATTTCACCTGTAAGACAAAAAAAAAAATCATATGGGAGGGTCTTATGGGATGTGGGGGCCCCCTGCACAACTTGGGGTTTGTGTTTGTCGTTTTCACGTGTGGTTTGGATCTTGGAGGTCTCCTGGGGGGAATCTTGTGCCTTTCTTGGTGGTTGGGAGCAATCCAGGAGCCTTGGTTATCCAAATATCGTTAAAACAGCTTTTTCCACGGATCTTTCCAGCTCTGGAAACACGGAAAGTTGCTCTGCGATGCTGTTACAGGCTCTCTTTGAAACAAGCTGTGGGTTGTGGGAGTCCTTTGGTCTGATGTTATCAACTGTGCGGGAGCAAAGAAGGGTCCAATGGGAGAGAGAAAGGTAGAGAAGGGGTCAACAGCTCTGGAACAGCTTTTGTACGAGGAACGATAAATTAAATTATTCATCTTCAGTTCGGAAGAGGAGATAATGATTGGCCACAAGGTTGGACTGAGGAGGAAGCAGTCGTTCATCATCCGTTTCAGCAGGAAAACTTGGCAGACACAAAAACGAAGGCAGCAGGAGGAAGGCTCAGGATGGATTGGGTCTTTGGGTGGTGCTGGGTGGGCTGTGGAGAGCCCCACCGCCGGATCTGCTGGATACTGGAAGTTCCCAGGTTCAAAGCTGAGCTGGACATCTTCACGGAAGGAAAGTCTGCGTGGGCTTATTGGACACCAGGGTATCCCATGGGGGGTCCCGAGGTGGACATCTCACCAGAAGGCTCATAGTCTGGAGGAGGAGGTTTGGTGCAGTGTGGTCCTTCCTGGGTCATTACAACTGGACTTGTCCTCCTGGCTCCCCAGTTGCCCAGATCCATGGGCTGCCCTCTTTCTTTTCATGTTTTTTCTTAAATCAACACTTTATTTCTTCTCCATTGCGCTCCTTGAGCTGAGGGATTTCTCACCTCAGAAGGTCCTAGTCCAGCTTCTCTTCCAGGTGATGCCAAATGTGTCTGGTGGGACCAGACCTGCGAGCAGGGTCCCCTCTCACGTACCCCCCACAAAGCAGGGTGGGTGGCAAGTCCTCCAGAGCCTGAGGCTCACAAAGCCCAGCTCAGCTTCCCGGCCCCGGGGACTGGTGTCTGGTCCACGAGCAGGAGCATCGTCTACCCCCAACCCTTCTGCACGGAGCCCCTTGCGATGGGGTGGCTGCAGCCAGCGAGGCAACGTCTCATCGAGACTTCACAGCATCAGCTCCCGAGGAAGGCAGAAGGCGGATGGAAAGGGTGTGCTTGGGTGTGACCTGAGAGGACGGATGCCACCAGGGGCAGGCACCTGGAACAGGAGAAGTTTCCGCACCGTGTCGGAGGTGCAGCTCATCGGCCGCGATGTCTACGGAGGGGTCAGCTCAGCCTCTCCGCAGGTGATACCCCGGGGAGGAGGGAAGCCGCAGAGACATTGATGAGTCCGGACTATCCCAGGAGGAGCCGCAAATCGTCGCGGCTCAGCAAGAGCCAGAGTAAAGAGGGCAGCTGGGCTGGCTCCACTCGAGCTGGACGTGGCCAGCAGGGGATGGTTGGCTTGTGTAGCGCAGGCTGGGCAGAGGAGGAGGTCTGAGCCCTTTCCTTTGTTTTTTATGACTCCTGAGGCAGGCTGGGTGTGTGGCTCTGTCCTGGTTTGGGCTGGGATGGAGTTAAAACCTTGTTCCCAGCAGCGGGTGTGAGGCTGTTGGGTTTGTGCTGAGGAGAAGCTGATCACACACTGATGGGCAGAGCTGCTGCCAGGACAGTCGAGGACTTTCCAGCTCCTCTGCTGTGCCCGTGTCTGCAGGGGCAGGAGGAGCTGGGAGGGAGCACAGCCCCAGGGACCAGGATTCCACCTCAGGGTTGGGACTGAGACCCAAACTGGCCGATGGGCTGTTCCATCCCATGCCCGGCATGGCCAGGATGGAGACGTTCTCTCTCTTGCTCCGGGTTGTCTCCCTCTGGGTCCCCCCTCTCTCAGGGTCTCGGTCTCTCGGACACTCGGGCTCTTATCCCCTTTCTGGGATCATGATTTCGGGACTCTCCCTGCTCCGGGATCATTAGCCAGGCGTGGGCTGAGCCTGTGCATCTCCTCTGTGCCCTGGCGTGTCCCATCCCTCTCCCTGGGTTACAGCCGTTTCCACGCAGCGTCTAGGTTCATGCAGCCAGGCACCCAAGCGCTCCTTTGCCAGAAAAAGGAGAAGTTGAAAAAAGTGATTTTTAAAAATTTTTATTCTATCCATTGTAGCACTTCGTAGTGCTGTGATTTCCCCGTTTCCCAGCGTGCGAGGGTGCACGTGCTGGGACGTGCTGGGGGGGACAGGAGCTGAGCTCTGGGCAGCTTGCCTTTGGACTGCCTTTGGACCCGTGGCCGTGCTTTGGCTGCGGGATGCTTTGCAGCGGGCGGGACCGGCTGGGAGATCAGAGAGGTCCAAAAAATGGAAGGATGGAGCTGCTGGGGCGAGGAGCTGGGGGGGTCTGTGGAGCCCGTTGGGGTTCCTGGGGGGAGAGGCAACAGCTCTCTGGGAGCTCTGGCTGGAAAAGCAGCAAATAAATGAGCAGAAAGGGAATTTTTGTGGATACTTGGGGGTCTGACGGTACATTTGGAAGCCGCGGTGCTTGCGTTTATGTACAAACCAGTGCCTAGGCAAGAGCGATAAATGCAAATATCTCCTCCTGTGGTTGGCGCGATGAGTTCCCTGGGGCTGGACCGCAATGAAGAGCCCAACTGCTGCGATCCTCTGCCTCTCAGTTAAAGCTTCCTAAATCACTCCCCTCCTAATTACCCTCTTTACACCGAGCCCGTGCGGTAGGCAAGCCGGAGCGTGTGTAATTATTATTTTTCTGTTAACGTTTGGATAACCCGGTGAAATGTAGGACACCACAGCAGTTCCAGCTCAGCATCCTCCCGATATTGAAAAGTTGCTTCAGTGAATTAGCTTCTTCTTCTTTTTTTTTTTTTTTCAGCAAACTCTTGCTAAAATTCTCATTAAATATAAATGGATTTTCTTTTCGCCCTGGAAGACAAGTGGAAATAGCATAATGAGCGCCAGCCAGCCCTGTCGTGTCGAAATACATCCTGTCCGGCGACAAATCTGATTGGGAAAGTGGTGATTGGGGTATTCTTAGACATTTGCACAGTGTTTGACTTGGTTTCACGGTATATTTTGATTAAGGAATGAAAAGTTCTGCAAAAAAAATTGACACGGCCGGTGCTGGAGGTGTCACGCGTGCGGGCGGTGCTCGGGAGCGATGGCAGGGAGGGGTTTGTCACCCAGGATGCTGATGGGGGACCAGACCGTGTCACATAGAGTCACAGGATGGTTTGGGTGGGAAGGGACCCTAAAGCCCACCCAGTGCCACCCCCTGCCATGGGCAGGGACACCTCCCACCAGCCCAGGTTGCCCAAAGCCTCATCCAGCCTGGCCTTGA
>WKFP01013931.1:36577-48546 GCA_011057875.1 Pterocles orientalis
CAAATTGTACTGGGGCACGTGCAAATCGTACTGGGGCATCTGCAAATTGTACTGCGGCAACTTCAAACCATACTGGGGCACGTGCAAATCATACTGGGGCATCTGCAAATTGTACTGGGGCACGTGCAAATCGTAGTGGGACATCTGCAAACCGTAGTGGGGTATCTGCAAAGCATACTTGGGGCATCTGCAGATCATACTGGGGTATCTCCAAATCGTACTGGGGCATCTGCAAATCGTACTGGGGCATCTGCAAACCGTACTGGTCATGTGCAAATTGTACTGGGGCAACTGCAAATCATGCTGGGGTATCTCCAAATTGTACTGGGGCATCTGCAAACCATACTGGGGCATCTGCAAATCGTACTGGGGTAACTGCAAATCATACTGGGGCATCTGTAAATCATACTGGGGCATCTGCAAAGCATACTGGGGCATTTGCAAACCATACTGGGGTATCTGCAAATCATACTGGGGCATCTGCAAAGCATACTGGGGCATCTGCAAATCGTACTGGGGTATCTGCAAATCGTACTGGGGCATCTGCAAAGCATACTGGAACAGTGTTTCCTCGCAAGTCGGCAGCTCAGCAGGTGGCAGAGCGGCTCTCGGTGGTCCCAGTGTGGTGCACGTCCCTTGATGTTTGGCTTCAGTTTCTCCTGCAGATCCACCATGCTTTAAAAAAAAAATAAAATCCCTTTGTACCTGGGGCTTGTCCTGAGCTGGGGCGAGCGCTGCGGGTGGCCCGTCTGGTGCGGGGTGCTGTCCCCCGGCGGGTCGGTTTGAGCGCAGGGGGTGCCAGGTGTGTCCTGCCAGCCCCATGGCACGCGGTCATTGGTGTCACCACCGCTGCTGGCGCCAATACCGGGGAGGGACGGGGATGTCACCCTTTTCTGTGTCACCGCCCTGGCAGGATGGAAGAGGACGAGATGTATTACCACAGTGACGATGAACTTCTGGGCGAGGGGGACACCCCCAGCCAGGGGTCCCTTAACACGAGGTAGGAGTGGGTCAGCGCCCAGGCGTGCCGGTGGCAGTGGGGTTTGCAGTGCTGTGGTGCTCCCGCCTTGTCCCCATGAGTGTCCCACAAGCGTGGCTCCTGGATTCCCCTTTCCTGGCTGCAGGAGAGCTGGTGGGGAGAGACGATGGAGCAGCTGGAGGAGCATCCGTGGGAAGGATGCTGAGTGCTGGGACCCAGGATGGAGAAGGGGCTGCAGCCGGGGACCACCCGGCCCTGGAGGTGTTCTTCCTTCTCTGGGTCCCAGCACACATCTGGCACAGCTGTCCCAGAGCCAGGGATGTGCCGGTGCATGCTGCGTGGGATGTGCATGAAGATGTGGTTTCTGAGTGCGGTGGCTTTCCTCGCGGTGCGGTGAGTTGTCCCCCACTGTGTCCCAGAGAGAGTCTGGGGGGGAGCTGCGGAAAAGAGAAATTCGGGTAAAACCCTGGGAGCAGCTCAGCCAAGGAAGGAGCATTTTGGGGGGGGGGGGACTCCCCAGCTCGTGGGGGTCCAGCGATGGCAGAAAGCCCACGGGGGTGGTTGTTGCTGTACGCGGGAGCTCGCTTCTTGTGGCAGCTCCCCGTGCAGCCTGTCACCGAGTGCCTCGAGCTTCACTTGCGTGAAGTTACCGACTCTGCATCGGGGGAATTTAGGGCTCATTTATTTGCATCATAATTTATCTGCCCTGGGAAACACCTCTGTCGGGTCTCATTAATTACACAGTGCCAGGCCAAGCATCTTAATGCTTCGTACCCCTGCTAGGACGAGGGGGAACGGTTTGAAGCTGGAAGAGGGGAGATGGAGATATTAGGAGGAAATTTTTTCTTGGGAGGGTGGTGAGGCAGTGGCCCAGGGTGCCCAGAGAAGCTGTGGGTGCCCCATCCCTGGAGGGGTTTTCATAGAGTCCCAGGATGGTTTGGGTGGGAAGGGACCTTACAGCCCACCCAGTGCCACCCCCTGCCATGGGCAGGGCCACCTCCCACCAGCCCAGGTTGCCCAAAGCCTCATCCAGCCTGGCCTCAGCACAGCCTGCTCGGGGGAGCAGGAGGCAGCTCCAGCAGAGCTGGGAGCAGAGATCCCCTGGACCAGCGCAGCTGAAAGCATCAGGGCTTCGTTCCCAGCCCCCTTGGTTTGGTGCTGTGTCCCCTCCAGGGTGCTGCGCAGGCAGGATGGGGGCTGAGTTTGCAAGCTGGGATAATAATTTGTGTTATTTTGGCCTCGTGTTTCTGCTCAGGAGGGAGGCGGTGGGCTTTGGGATAGCTCAAACCCGGCGTGATGCCCACCACCCGTACACAGCACTGTGGTCGGGCAGGATGGGGTGAGCAAATTCATAAATTATATCATAGAATCGGAATTATTTGGGTGGGAAGGGACCTTAGAGGTCATCTAGTTCCACCCCCTGCCATGGGCAGGGACACCTCCCACCAGCCCAGGTTGCCCAAAGCCTCACCCAGCCTGGCCTTGAACCCCTCCAGGGATGGGGCATCCCTGCAAACCCCAAGCAAAAGGGAGGAGGATAGGGAGGGGGTCGGGGTGGATGGGACCAGTTCACTTCCACCCTGTTGTGGAGCTCAGCCGGCCGAAGAGCCAGAGCAAAGCGGCGTGGGTCGTGCAGGGACCCTGCAGGCGCAGCCGGGGCAGCGTGGGTGGCAGGGGGAGGATCAGCCCGGGGCGGGGGGCTGTGGGTTTTCAGCCGTGCCTGGAGTGGTTTGCTGTGTTGGCGTGAAGTTCTTCTTGTTCTGAAGCAAATCATACCGCTTTTAAAAACTCTGACACAGCGAGAGAGCTCTCTATCTCCATCTCACGGTGGGTTTTTCCCCTCTCTCTGTGACGCCCTAGCCTCGGAGACGATGCAGAAGAAGAGCAGCACTCTAGGTAAATACCCCCAGGTCCCAACATCCTGCCCCTGCAAAGTCTTGCGCTCCCTCAAATCCAGGCTTAAACGTCAAAACTTGGGAGTCCCAGGTCTGTTAAGTCCAGATTTCCGGGTTTCGCCGCGGCTCGGGGGCGAGGAGCCCGCTCCCCCTGTGCAGCATCCCTACGATGGAGCAGAGCAGGGCACAGGGGCAGCACCGTCCCGTCCCCGAGGTCGGTGGCACGGTCCCTGGCAGGGCTTTGGCTCCCGTGGTGTCTGGGATGGTTTGTTACGGCACAAGGTCTATGGTATGGTGGAGCAGGGACCACCCCACCAGCTGGGTGCGGTTTTGGGAGAGAAGGGACTTCACCTGCAGGGACACAGGCTGTGTCGTGGTCGGAGGATGAACCTTGGTCCGTGTATTTCCCGATGCTGGGATTCCCGCTGGGGCCAGTAAAGAGATGGGCACGTCCAGAAGTGGTTGGGGGAGAGCAGGGACCCCACGGGACTGCCAGAATTTGGCAGTGGGGTGAGGCTGGGGATGTCACGGGCTGCTGACCGCCTCGAAACTGAGATCCCGGGAAGCATCACCTGATAGCTGCCCACCCTGAAATATTCATGGGCAGGACAGAGCTCTGCAGCCGAAAGCAATCTGGTCGCGGTGAATTATTGATCGTGTCTCTCCTTGTGTGTGCCCGCTGGATCCAAACCACGTCTGACTGGGCTCAGCCCTCCGCCCGCCGCTAATTGTCCCCACGGGTCACTTGCTCCAGGGCTGGGGTCATTGCCAAGCGCTGGGGTTGAACTTGGTGATGACAACACCCGTGGTTAGAGGCTGGGAGAGGCGAGATTCCCCGCTTCTGCCGGGCATGGACACCTCGCTGGCCAGCCTGCGCCGGGCAGTGGTGGAAATGCGTTTGCTTGGCACTAGTGCTGCTCACGGTGGTTTTCCGGAGCTGCTGTGGCTCTAGAGAGGCAGAAATAAGATGAGGTGCATCCCCGTGGCATCCTGCACGGCCCTGGGAGGCTCAGCAAGGCTCTTGCGGTGATCCCGGTCTTCCTCGGTTGCCCCTATGGTCAAGAGGAGTCTCCCAAGGGGTGGTTACCCATGTAGGGTCAGACTGTGTGTCTCCATCCTTGGTTGGCATGGAAAACCAGCCCGTAACCTGTGTCCGTGTAGCTAAGGAGGGTCTGGAATGGCCAACCCAGGTGTGACATCTGGGCACACATCTTAGGGACATCACAGGCTGGGCCAACCCCTCCATCACCATCACCAAGCAAGTTCAGAGTCCTTTTCATCCGCAGCAGAAGAAAAGTGAGATGATTTCCCAAAGACTCTCAGTCCCTGCCAAGGTTCCCCGAATCCTTTTTGCAACCCTGCCAGTTGATCATTAAACTGCTGGGAAAAAAAATGCTGCCGTGAGTCCCAGGACAGAGCCTCCGGCAGCTTGAGATGTTTCCTGGAAGCTGTTAGCACCTAGATTGACCCCAGGCTGTCCCAGTCTAGGAGACTGTCCAGACCCAGCAGGAGCGATGGATGACGGTGGCTAGCGGGGTGGTGACAGCTCCTGTGCCCTGTGCCAGCATTGCGCATCTGTCACCAGCTGGGTTTTTCCTGGGGACAGTGTGAGCAGAGCACCCTAGGCTGGGGGGACACAGCTGAAGGTGTCACCCATCAGCGGTCTTGGAGCACCCCATGGCAAGGAACTGGGGCTTGGACATGTCCCCTGGGAAGGGATGTCCCTGCACCCACCTGCTCCCTGCTCCCTTGCTGCTGGTGGGCTGCTTCAAGAAGCCTGACACTGATAAATTTTTTTTTCTCTCTTTCTCTTTGGTGCCTACCTCAGGATTAAGTTTAACGATGGATACAAGTCAGTAGCAAGGTACCAAACTATCCTGGTGGGATCTTGGCTTTTTGTGGGGAGGGTTGCTTTCATCCCACCCCATCCCAGTCACCCCACGTCCCATGAATATGTGACCAGGCGTACGTGTGCCCAGGGTTGGGGATACAACCCAATTTGGTTTAAGCTCCAGATCTCCCTTAATTCAGATTAATTCTTAAGCCAGGAGAGCAGGGTGTGTGGTCCAGACGTGGGTGAAGCCCGTGGTTCCTGCACCAGCATCACAGCACAGCATCTCTGCACGTGTGAGCGCTGGGAGCTGGAGCTGGAGCCCACGGGGAGGAAGAGCCGTACGGTTCTGTACGAGCCCTGTGCTCCAGGAGCTTTCGGTGGGACCCAGCCACACCTGCAGACATCCTCCGTGTCACTTGGCAAAGGAGAGGCAGGTCCTGTGGTCCCTCTGCGGCCAAATCCCACATGATATGATGGTGATCACCCTGTCTGTAGGGCTGGTGGACTCCCACAGGCACCATAAGAATGTATCTATATAAGTACATTTGTCTGGCATGCGTGAGTCCAGGACCATGATCCCAGCCCCACCCCATCCCTCTACGTCTCTGTACGTCACCCTTCCCAGCATCAGCCCAGGAGGATCCATCCTCCCAGGGGGTGGTGGCAGCCCTTAACCCCTTCCTCTGTCCTGGCCGGCTCCTCTCTGGGCTGTGGGAGGGGGTGTCTGCTGGGGTGGGTTTGTTCCTTCCTCACCTTCATCCTCCTGGATGTGTCTCTTCCCAACAGTGAAGACCCTGAAGATCTCAGGTACTGGGCATGGTGTCCTCAGGGTTCCCGTGGTGTCCCAGAGGCTCCCATGGTGTCCTGGGGGCTCCCATGGTGTCCTGGTGGCTCCCATGGTGTCCTCAGGGCTCCCATGGTGTCCCAGAGTCTCCCATGGTGTCCCCGGGGCTCCCGTGGTGTCCCAGAGGCTCCCATGGTGTCCTGGGGGCTCCCATGGTGTCCCAGAGGCTCCCATGGTGTCCCAGAGGATCCCATGGTGTCCTGGAGGCTCCCATGGTGTCCCAGAGGCTCCCATGGTGTCCCAGAGGCTCTCATGGTGTCCTGGGGGCTCCCATGGTGTTCCAGCTTTGCTCGTGCTCTTTGGGCATGGTGTGTGCATGGGTGTGACGTGTGTTGGGGTACCAGCCCCTGCATGGTGTTTGGGCCCAGGGAAAGGTCCTTATTGCTTCCTGCCCTCTTCTTATCGGGGGTCCGGGCTTTCTTCTGCTCACCCCGTCCCCTCCTCCCCAAAGAGCAGGGCTGCTGTGTGTTCACTCTGCTCTCCCCTGTGCCCAGCAAGGACACGTTTCCTTCTACTCAGGGGCCTTCCGAAGGAGCTTCAAGGATAGCATTTGTCAGTCTGCCTGCTATCCACCCATCCGTCCATCCGTCCCAATGCAGTTCTCACAACCTGTCCCTCTGTCCGTCTCAGTACAATCCTGTGCATCCATCCATCTCATCACATTTCTTTCCATCCGTCGCTGCAATTCTCACCATCCACCCATAAATCCATCCATCCATCCATCCATCCATCCATCCATCCATCCCAGTACAGCTCCGTCTGTCTGTCCATTCATCTGTCCGTCCATCCATCCATCCATCCATCCATCCATCCCAGTACAGGTCTGTCTGTCTGTCCATTCATCCAGTGCCATTCCATCCATCCATCTATCCATCCATCCATCCGTCTGTCCATCCTACTGTGATACCATCTGTCTGTCCATCCATGCGTAACTCCAGCCAGCCCAGTGCCATACAATCTACCCATTTGGATGAGATATTGGGAAGAAATGTTTTCCTGTGCAGGGGGTGAGGCAGTGGCCCAGGGTGCCCAGAGAAGCTGTGGATGCCCCATCCCTGGAGGGGTTCAAGGCCAGGCTGGATGAGGCTTTGGGCAACCTGGGCTGGTGGGAGGTGTCCCTGCCCATGGCAGGGGGTGGCACTGGGTGGGCTTTAAGGTCCCTTCCCATCCAAACCATCCTGTGACTCTATGATTCTGAAGCAATTCTCCTTTTCTATAATTTGTTCTTTCTTCTCCATGCACTCTCTCTCCCCACTGCTCATCCCAGCACCACCAGTACTGTCACTGGCTCTCTGCCCAGTTCCCTGGATGCCGCTGGGTTGGGCAGTCCCGTTGCAGCGAGATCCCCCCCCAGCATGCTTGTGAGTGGGGTTTGGTCGGTGGCTTGGTGCATGTTGCTGGGGGGTTTGGAGGGGAGAAGGCGGGCAGGGGTCTCTCGCTGCGGCGGGATGAATCCCAGCTGAACCAGTTGCTCTTTGTGCTTGCAGAGCTAAGGTGAAGGGCAGAGAGAAAAGACACCTCGTGTTACCATTCAGGTACCCCCACTCCCCTCTCGCTTTCCAGCCTCTAGCCCTTCGCAGCAGCATCACTGCATCCCTCCGGCACGGCCGCAGGGTGGGACCACCGGTCCTCTGCGCTGCTCAGGGTGCTTAGGACCACGCTGGAGTGGAAGGGGCAAGGGACAAAGGAGGGGAGGGAGAAGGAGTCGTCTGGGTCAGCTGCTCCGCCAGGCTCTGGGAGAAGGATCCCCAGACCTCTCGCGTGGTGCAATGGGCTCCTGCACCCAGGCACTGACGATGCGAGTGCCCAGGACCAGCAGCACTGAACCAGGGAGCAGAGCTGCAGGAGGAGGGGATGCTCAGAGCAAGGGGACAGCGGGGGCTGTGTTCCTGCATCCCTCCTCCACAGCACATTTACACGGGTGAAAGGAACAGAGACAGGATGCAGGCTCCAGCGCTGCCCTGTCCCACCCACCCAGGATGCTGGCGTGGAGGGACGGGACCCCCTGGCTCCCCCAGGGCAGTTTGGATGGGCTCTGGTGGGGAGGGAGAGTGTCCCAGCCCGGCTGAAGGGTCTTTAGGGGATCTGCTGGGGGATCTGCGGCTGATCCCTGCAGCGATGCGAAGGGCGGGTGCTTTCAGCCCCAGCTGAACTGGCCGCGCTGGAGTGGGATGGGGATGGGGTGTGGAAGCTGGGACCACATCCCCGCGCTGCAGGAGAAAGCAGGGAGTGATTTAAATCCTCTCCCAGCACTGGGCAGGGGCACCGGGGCAGCTTTTACAATGCAGATGAGCTCCTGGTGTTGCCGTTTGCTTGCTCCAGTGCCAAGCTCAGCTGGCAAGGGAATGGTTTCTGCTGGTTTGCAGTGAGGCAGGGAGGGAGCAGCGCTGCTTGCTCCAGAAGCAGCTTCTGGGTTTCCCTGGTGGGTTTCCAGCCCAGGCTCCCAGCTGGTCCCTGCCCATGCTGGGCTGAACTGGAGGAACTGGTTCTCCCCAGCCTCCCACCCAGGGCTGGGTGCTGCCTCGTGGCTGGTGCTGGAGCTGGTCTGCTGGCCTTCACCTCTCTAAAAACCCATCCAGCCACACGTCAAACAATTTCTATTTTTTTTTTCTGGGTGGTTTTCCAGCAGCTCGGCGCACGGGGAGCCAGAGGTCTGTGCTCTGAAGCCACCCTCCTGCCCCGTGTCCCCAGCACAAGCACGGCCGTGGGGTGACGCAGGATAACAAGTTGTAATTAAAACCCAGCCCTCCTAATTGCTGCCTAGAGCTGCTTAATTGCCTTCTCCTCCCCACTTTGCTGGTGCACAATGAGGGAGGTTAGCCAGGGGGATGCAAAGCCCAGCAGGGGGGTGAGGGGTCGGGGTTTCTGGCATGGTGTCAGGGCAGGAGGACCCCCAGATCCAGCCCATCTCCTTCAGAGGGCGGATGCGGACACACCTTTGGGGGAGGCTGAGCCCACCGCTCCCTCTGCCAAAAAGGAGAAGCAGCCTTGTCCCCTGCCCCAGCAGCATCCCCGGTCTGTGCTCGGACCCACTCCTGTGCACACAGCTGCTGCGTACCCAGTGAGCACCCATCACCCCAGCTCCTGGGGCGGGGGGCTGCGGTCCTCCTGAGCCCCTCCAGCCCGGCAGAGGGTCACCCAGGGATGGCAGCTGGAGGCAGGACGGGGGAGAAGCTGCCCATGGCTGCAGCCTGGGGATGGGGTACTGGGAGCAGGGGAGCTGCCGGGGGAAGAGCCGCCTCTCCTGGTGTTGTTGGGTGGTTTGAAGCACTGGAAATGCCCTGAAGCTTGTTTCCCTTTTGTTCCCTCGACGCACGGCCACCAGCTCCAGCAAAGGCAAAGAGAAGACGAAGGAGCACAAGTAGGTTTGCTCGCCTTGCTCCTTCCCTTCTTTCTCGTTTCTCTTTCCCGGCGTGCGCTGTGCTCTCCCTGTCTCTAAAGCTGAGCCTGGCAGCCCTGGGGGGGAGCTTGGATCTTGTGGGTGCGTGGCCGGAGGGCTCGGAGCCTGCAGGGAATATTTACACCAAATGTAAAATGATGGGCTTGGAGCGGCCCCTGGAAGGGAACTGGGAGGTTTTGGGAGAAGCCTGGCTCCCATCAGGCTTGGACCAGTCCTGGCGGGGGGGGAGAGTTGCCCAGTTTGGGCGCGGACGGCTTGGCCAGGGGTTGGGGCAGGTCACCAGCACAGGGCTGGGCACGGGGGGCTCAGCACCAGCTTTGCAGCTCCTGTGCCCAGCATCCATGCAGACAAGCTTCTCCAGCTCCTGCCTTCCTTCTGTCCCCGGCTGCTTGCGCTGGTGCCAGGCCAGGCGGTGGCTGAGCTCTGTCCCAGCAGCAGCAGCATCCTCCCCTGCTGCCCAGGGGACAGTCCCTGCAGCCACCGTCCCCATCGGTGAGGTCTCTGCTGGCTCGTATCCGTTGCAGTTTAAGGACCAGTTCAGGGCAGTATCTTACTGGTGGACCCTCCTGATTAATGGTGTGAAGCGAGGAGGCAGAGCTGAGGCGGGGAAAGGAGAAAAATCCCTTTGGGCAGTGAGCGAGGAGAGGGCAGACTGGGGAGAAGATGGGAAGAGATCTCCCCGCACCGAGCATCCCAGTCCCCTCCAGTTTGGCCATGCGGGGAAGGGGACAGAGAGAATGGATCGGAGGGTTGGGGTCTTCCCCAGCTCGAGGGTGGGGTGTGCAGGGTGACCCTACAGGGTCTGTCCTCCGTACAGGTGGGAGAACTGGAAATAACTGGTGTGATGGAGGCAGCACCCACCCGGCAGGCGTAATTCCTGCAGAGCCACGAGCCGTGGAAACCCTGCTGCCCAGTAGAGAGCAAGGATTAAAATGTTCTTTTTAGCCATAAATAATTAACCTGCAACCCTAGAAGCTGGCCAGGAGAGAGTCTGTCCCCATCTCCCTGCCCGTGCCTCAAAATCTCTCTGTCCCTCCTTGCTCCCCTCCCGCGGAGCCACGCGGGTCAAACCCCAAAGGACAAGAAGCCAAGAGCTGGGAGCAGCAGAGGACGCGGGGATGTGTGCTTCGCCGTCAGCTGGAGATGCTTCACCCGCTCAACCCCGTATTAGACACCAGCAAATCCAAGGGAGGAGCGCTGGGGGAGGCTGGGTGGATGCTCTGGTGTCTAATACAGGTTTAAGCTCACTTGGAGGCTTGTCCCTGCTTGGGAACAGAGTTTGGGTCCTGCACCCCCAAACTCGCAGGAGCCCCATCTTGACCCTGCTGCCAAACTGGGTTGCACTGGGCCAGCAGCGTGGTTTGGAGGGGAGCAGGCAGGCGGGCACAGCATCCTCAGCAGCATCGCGGTTCTGTGGGAGACCGGGCTGAACCCGGGCTTTGGCGAAAGGGGGGCTGTCGTGCCACCCCGCAGCCTGTGTCGGCATCTCATGTTCGCGGGTCCTCATCCAATATTCATGCGGGGACGGTGTCAGCTCTCCCCCAGCGCCGGCTGCCCATCCGCGCTGTCGGATGCCGGCAGGAGCAGCGGAGGGGTCAGCACCACCTTTGGTTGATGCTGCCAAGCCCCCCCGGTGCCTGGAGGGGGGCTCGGCGGGGGTCCCCATCCCTACCCGTGGGGCACGGCTCTGCCCTCGGCACCAGGATGCTCGTCCCGCCCTAGACGTGCCGCTGGCGGCTCTCGGCTGAGCTCTTCCAGCATCTCCCGGGGAAGCCAGGTCCTGGACCACCGGCGGGTGAAGGTAGTACCCCCGAGGGATGGGAAGGGAGGGGGCTATGGGGGTGTCAGTGCTCTCATGGCTCGGAAAAGGTGACAGGGGGCTTGGGAAGGGGCTGGGGTGAGGGTGAGCTGCTGGGCATCTGCTCAGAAGCAACTGGGATGGCTCCTTCCTCATCCTCCGCTTGCTTCTTCCCTTCTCCTCGGCATGTACCAAGCATGATGCCAAAATCCACTTTTTTTTCTTCCCTTTAAAATTTTTTTTCTCCTTTTTTTCTTTTTTTCCTTCTTTTTTTTTGTCCTTTTCTCAGAGACCTCCAGACTCCATTCTTTGCCTCCCTGGGGCTCCAGTCCCCTGCAGTAATACCAGTAAGGGTACTGGGGAGGGAAGGAGGCAGTGCCAGATGGGACTGGGGCTGGGAAGAGCGGCAGGGACGCGTGGCCAGGATGTGGCCAAGGGGACAGCACCAGGTCCCAGCGAGGGACCTCTGCTCTCTGAGCCAGCTTGAGCTGAGGCTCATCTTGGGGATGTGCTCGAGGCTGTTTCCTAAAACCAGTTTCATGTTTTTACTGGTAGGGACATGGGATGCTGTGCTAGCCAGGACCCAGCGCATCCTCCAGACCTGCCCAAGGACCTTCTTCTTGTGGGTCCGGGGTGAGGACCAGCACTGCGGGGTCCCACTGCCTCCATCCCCAGCTGCTCCTCTGCTTCCCAAGGACCCTCGGAAATTCCTGGGGCAGACGCAGGGATTTTATCACTAACCGCCTGTGAGCAAATGGCCCATGTGCCAGCTCTGGGGCTGGTGGGATTTATTTTTTTTTTTTCTCCATTTTTAAGAAATTTATTGGAAAGAAAGAGATGACACGGAACTGGAGATGTGCTGGCCCAGGGGCTGTGTGTCTGCTGGATTTCCCACCCTCAGCCATGCAGAATAGTCTCAGAGCGGCGTTTCGCAGCCTGAGCTGTTAGTACAGCCTTTGCTCATTAAAAAAAAAACGAGTTTGCAAATAACTTCAAAGTGTTAGTTCCCCCGTAGCACCTCGAGACAGATGTTCCCTGGCAGGATGGCAACCCAGCCTTCATCTTCCCTCCTTCTGTCCGTTGAGGAACTGCCTCTCACTGAGGATCCCGGGAATTAATCACAGCTGCCAGAGCCCGCCTTGAGACCCCAGCGTTGCTTTGGTCCCAATTAAACCTCGGCTGTAAATAGTTCCTCTGGCTTCTGCTGGCCCCCTGCCCC
>WKFP01013931.1:48614-67291 GCA_011057875.1 Pterocles orientalis
CCAGCCTTGGAGGTGAGGTCCAGGCTGGCAGGGAGGTTCCTCCTTGCTTCCCAGCTGGCCCAAGGACACATCCACCAAACCTGCCAGGGTTCTGCAAAGACGAACACTTCCGAGTAATGGGAATTTTCCAATAAAAAAAAATTCCCCTTTGGCTTCACCACGTTCTGCGTTCGGGACAGTCCCGGGTCGTTGCCTCCCGGTCTCTCTGCGGCTGTTTGCTCGTTGGTATCGGAACAGGGTTATTGCACGCTCCGACTCCTGCCGGTTGCAGTTTTACAGGTGCTCTGGGGCTTTTTCTACCGAGGTTTTCAGCTGAAACTTCAGGTTAATAGTCCACCTTGCATCCAGACCCCGTAACTTTCCCTGGGGTGGCTCAGCACCTCCCACCTCCTTGCAGCAGCAGCAGCAGCGTGGACTTACCTCCAAAGGGCCGGGAACAGTCTCCCGAAAATATCCACCAGGCTCTTGCCTTTACCCATCTCTGCTGTTTCCTCGCCCTGGGGTATTTTTAGCAAGCCGTTTGCACACCATTATTTTATCAGCCCGTCCAGCCCAACCCGCCCCTTGCAGAGGGGAGCCAGCACTGACCTGGTGCTGGCGTGTGCTGCACTGGGAGGGGAAAAATCCCATCGCTGCTGCAATGGGCTGCAGGAAAAGCTTGGGGTCTGCACGGGGCTGCTGCTGATCGACCCGGGGAGGTGATTGATTTATCACAGCAAGGTGGCGGGGGAAGCGGTTGGATGTTTTTGGTTCATGGTTTTGGGTAGCTGGGGAGCGATTGCACAGATGGGTCGGGACTCTGCTCTGGTGTGTTTGCGGCAGCTGCTCTTCGCCTTTCAGCGGCTTTTTCCTCTCTTGCTTTTCGGCTCTGAAAGCCTCCTGCTCTTCCCACCCCCAAGTCCTAGAAAACAGCACGAAAAATACAGTAATTGATGGTTTGGGTTTGTTGTTTTTTTTTTAATCTCCCTCTCTTCTTGCAGAGCTGGGAAAGGAGTTTTCTCAGCCATGAAGCTCGGCAAGACGCGCCCGACAAAGGATGACCATCGGAAACAAGGTACATCGCTCCCGGGAGGAGGTTGTTCCCTCTCCAGTGTCACTTGGCTGTCCTCCCATCCTGGGAAAGCACCTGGAGACCCCATCGAATCCCAGGATGGTTTGGGTCAGAAGGGACCTTCAAGCCCACCCAGTGCCACCCCTTGCTGTGGGCAGGGACACCTCCCACCAGCCCAGGTTGCCCAAAGCCTCATCCAGCCTGGCCTTGAACCCCTCCAGGGATGGGGCACCCACAGCTTCTCTGGGCAACCTGGGCCACTGCCTCACCCCCCGCACAGGAAAACATTTCTTCCTTATAGTCTGGAGCCCAGAAACCCCCCGTGTCCTGGGGCATCAGCAGCAGGGTGAGGGAGGGGATTGTCCCCCTCTGCTCCGCTCTGCTGAGACCCCCCTGGGGTGCTGCACCCAGCTCTGGGGTCCTCAGCACAGGACAGACACGGAGCTGCTGGAGCGGGGCCAGAGGAGCCCCGGAGATGGTCCGAGGCTGGAGCAGCTCCCGTGCGAGGACAGGCTGAGAGAGTTGGGGGTGTGCAGCCTGGAGAAGAGAAGGCTCCGGGGAGACCTTCCAGCACCTTCCAGTGCTGAAAGGGGGCTACAGGAGAGATGGGGGGGCTCTGGGTCAGGGGGTGCAGGGACAGGACCAGGGGAAGGGTTTGAAGCTGGAAGAGATGGAGATGAGATGGGAGGAGGAAATGTTTTCCCCAGCTGGGTTTAGCCCTTGTGCCTTGCTGGGTGCGCGGTGCAGCGGGAGGACGGGCTCAGCCCTGGCGGGGCTGCGTGTCCCCAGGCTGGGCACGGCGGTGGCACTGATATCAGATGCCTTTCTGGAAACGCACGAGAGGGGCAGCGGTCGGAAATTCGTTGTTGTTTCCATTCGGACCAAAGGATTGGGTTTCGATGGCGAGGAAAGGCGGGGGAACGCGTGTTGGCCGGCAGGGACAAAGCGCTGCTGTAGGTGGTGGTGCTTGGGGACATGGGTTAGTGGGTTGGGTGGTGTTGGGTTGATGGTTGGACTGGATGATCCTTGGGGTCTTTTTCCAGCCTTTGTGATTCTACAGTAGTGTTTGGGCAAATCTCTGCTGCTTTTCAGGCAGGTTTGAGGTTAGGAAAAGGGGAATTTGTCCTGGGACAGCAGCGTGGGTAGAGGCATTGGCAGCCTGTGGGACGGCATGGCATTGAAATTTGGGTGGCCCCCCCTCTCCCCAGTCCCTGGGTCTTTATCTCATGGTTGAAGCTTCACGCCAGCCCATGGGGAAGGCAGCTGGGACACAAAGGCAGGAGCAGGGTGTGCTAGCAGTAGGCAGAGTCCTGCAGGGATGGGGATTTACCCGAGGTCGGGGAGTGGTTGCAATGCAGCTCCTGCATTGTGTGGTCGGTGCTGCACAGCCCTGGGGCTCCTTCTTCCACCTTCCCCAGGTGCCCCTGGCCTTCACACACCTCCCCAGGGCTCTGCTCTCTCAGCACCACCCTCCTCTCCCAGCCTCGGCGCTGTCCCGGTTGTGATCCCTGCCCTTGGTCTGGACAGCTGGTGATGGGATGGGGGGTGGATAAGACCAGGCTGGATGAGGCTTTGGGCAACCTGGGCTGCTGGGAGGTGTCCCTGCCCATGGCAGGGGGTGGCACTGGGTGGGCTTGAAGGTCCCTTCCCACCCAACCCATCCTGGGATCCATGATTCTGTGATGTGCCGCATCCTCTGCCTGTTGGCCAAGCCAGCGTCCCTCTTGTGCCACGCTCTGCTCTCCTTGTGTCACCCCATGCTGGTCCTGCTGAGGTCCGACAGACCCAGTGCATCACCCAGAACCAAGCTGGGAGGTTGTGAGTCTGTCCAGCCACGTGCACACGGCAGGATCGGATCTGCTTAGGTCCCTCCTGGCTGGTTTGGCTCTGACTCAACCCCAAAAACTCCCAGTTGAGTTGAGGACACCCTTTCCTCGCCCAGCCTCCAGCAAAGTCTCCCTCCACCCCGATGGAGAGCTTTTCCCAACACCCAGCCTGGATCTCCCCGGCTTCAGCTGGAGCCCGTGTAATCTACAAAAACAGGACAGACTGTGGTGCAAAACCTGATTTCTGGTCTCCTGGAGCATGCGGGTCTCCTGGAGCAAGCTAGAAGCTTGCCTGGGTTGGCAGGCAGGTTCCCTGCCTCCCAGGAGCCACGTCCGCTTTGGGTTTGGTGCCACCAAAGCAAACCAGTGACCCAATGGTTATACTGGTGTTTCTGGGCCAACGAAATAAGTTAACTGCTGCTTTGTGGTCGTTTCTTGACCAAGCAAAGGCGAGGAGGGGCTGGCATGGCATGCACGTGGATCACGCAGGGGAAAGGAGTATCTCAGCAGCTTCTTCCAGCAGAAATGCGAACCCATGGACACGCAGCCGTGGCTCGGTGCTGGTGGGGTCTGGGGTCTGGACCCTCCCTGCAGCATTTATTTTTTTCTTGGGAAGTGACCCTTTTCTCCTGTTTTTTCAGACCTCTCCACCCCGAAGCTAGCCGGTGGGTTGTCTTTGCAGCTGCTCTGCTGGGAGTTGGAGCTGCGACACCTTCTCGGGTGTTCTTCCACCCCCTGAACTCTGGGGTGTTTGACATTTTCCATTTTCTTTTTTTGCCTTCACAGAGCTATATACCGGCGTGCTGCCCAGGCGGAGTAATGTGTCACACGAGGCAATATCTGGGTTTTAATCCCTTTCAGAGCAGGTTGGCTGTGACCCGACCCACTGGCCATTGTCCTGTGTGTCGTCAGGCGAGGTTGATGGGATGGGTTGGTTACCTTTCTCTGCTCCTTTAATTATTCACTGAGTGGAAACAAAGAGACATTCTTTTGTCTCCGTTATGCAGATGAACCCGCTGTTCTGGAGGCAGAAGACCTGGACCGAAAAGCCATGAGGCTGGGAGGAGGGCTGGAGCCCGACACCATCTCCTTGGCCTCGGTCACCGCTGTCACCACCAATGTCTCCAATAAGAGGTGAGGTCCAGACATGAGCTTGTGCCAGCCAGGAGACGTCCCTCAACCCATGACAGCACAAGGGGGAATGGTTTTGAGCTGGAAGAGGGGAGATGGAGATGAGATGGGAGGAAGAAATGTTTTCCTGTGCAGGGGGTGAGGCAGTGGCCCAGGGTGCCCAGAGAAGCTGTGGGTGCCCCATCCCTGGAGGGGTTCAAGGCCAGGCTGGATGAGGCTTTGGGCAACCTGGGCTGGTGGGAGGTGTCCCTGCCCATGGCCGGGGGTTGGAACTTGATGATCTTTAAGGTCCTTTCCAACCCAAACCATCCTGTGGTTCTGTGAAGTCCGTCTGTGGTCTGACTGAGGGTTTCTTCTGCCCCTCCAAAGGTCCAAGCCTGACATCAAAATGGAGCCGAGTGCTGGGAGGCCGATGGATTACCAGGTAGGTGACGATGTTGTGTCCCCAACCTCAACGGAGGAGGTCACAGCCTGGGATGGGAGCTTCCCTTCCAAACCTTGGACTTGAAGAGTGCTTGAGGAGCTGAGCCTCCTTGTTGGAGCATGTGTCCCCACGTGGGACAGCGCTGGG
Organism: Pterocles orientalis; assembly: GCA_011057875.1. NCBI lineage: Eukaryota > Metazoa > Chordata > Aves > Pterocliformes > Pteroclidae > Pterocles > Pterocles orientalis. The sequence continues at coordinate 53,194 of WKFP01013931.1, forward strand.
ACCAGGAGGAAGGTCCACCAGCCCCTTGGGTGGGTCTGGGCTCAAGGCTGAGCATCCTCCCCATGGAGCAGCCCACGGACCCTCAACACACCGCACTTGCAAAGCACGACTGGTGTTTAAATGACTGGGCAATAAATTCAAGATTAAGTGACTAATATATTTGCTCTCCATCGTGTGAAGCCCGCAGAGCCCGGATTAATCCGTGGTCGAGCCGGGCTGTCTCCAAGATATTTCTCTTGCTGCCCAAGAGTGTGCAGGATGCGGTTTGGTATTCGGGATCGCTGAGCCCTGGCTGGCGGTGGGTTGCTCACTGGATTTCCTCGGCTAGGCTGGCACGTGGCTGCTGTCCTGTCCAGCGATGCTCCGTTCCTGCCGCTCTATCTAGACGTAGAAGAACCAGACGTTTCGTTTCCCAAGGCTCGGGGGATCCGTTCTTTTAGTAGTTGGTACCACTGTGGTTCACGCTTGGGCTCCTCTTCTCATTTCCTCCAGGTCGTGCTGGTTCAGCAGAGGTTTGGCTTTGTGTCCTCACCTCTCAGCACAGCGACACACTCCTGGGGGTATCTCAGAGCAACACAAATAGTGGTTTTTGTTAAGAAATTTATTGCAAAACATCTGCAGCGCCTGCTGCAGACCGACTGGTGAGGCTTCCAGGGAATGTTGGGTTCGGGAGGGCTGTAACCGGGGCAGAAAGAGGAGGAGGAGGGTGGAAAACTAATTGCAGAAGGAACACAGCTGGTCAGTTTGTGACCAGTAGACCCCAGTGCTGCCACCCTGAAAATAACCCCCCAAAAAAAAAAAAGGAGATGGGGAGGCAGGGGTTAAGGCTGCTCTGCGGAGGTGAAGGTGCCCGAATCCCTCTCCCCAGGTCAGCATCACCATCATCGAGGCGCGGCAGCTGGTGGGGCTCAACATGGACCCTGTGGTCTGCGTGGAGGTTGGGGAGGAAAAGAAATACACATCCATGAAGGAATCCACCAACTGCCCTTACTACAACGAGGTGGGTCTGGCCTCCGGTGATGCTCACGGCTGCCTGCTCCTCGGGGTCTACATTGCCATTAATCTAATAAATGTAATTTTTTTGTCATTTGGGTTTTTTTTCCCTTTTTTCCTTCTGTCACCTCTTGTCGGAATAAGATGAAACCTCAAACCACACAGAAGGAGAAATTAAGCTTTTGCCCTCTGGTCTTTTACAAAAAAAAAAAAGATTAAAAAATGAATCAATCTGTGCTAAATGATTCCCAGTTTTTTTTTTCCTAAGAAATTAGTGCTTCCTTTTAGTTCCCCAGCCTGCAGAGCTTGGGGCTCCCACGGATGCATCCCTGGGGTGCCACGCTGCAGGATGCTCCTCGGGGCAGCCACAGCTTCCCCAGCCGGGGCGTGCACCCTGCTCCTGCCGTTGCGGTCCCAAAGGAGCCCACCCCAGCTCTCCTGCTCTTTCCCTTTCAGTACTTCGTCTTCGACTTCCACGTCCCCCCAGACGTCATGTTCGACAAGATCATCAAGCTGTCTGTAAGTGGGGAGGGTTGCGTTGTTCTTCCCGTGGGGCTTTGGGTGGAACCAGCCCGTTCTGCCTCTGCGCTGGGGATGGATTTAGGGTCCTTGATGCGAGACCCCCAGCAAGAGCCGAGGGGTTTGGTCCTGCGAGCCTCACCTCTTCTGCAGACCCCCGGTCCCTCTTGATGACACAGAGGAGGGTGATGAACAAGATTTGCGTATTCACTGGCTAATTAGGAGTATCCGTGTCTGCCCCTTGCACAGAGCAGCTGTACGGCTTCTCCCACAAAGGGAATTAGATCCTAGATTCTGAGCATCCTAAAGACCCTTCCTTCAGGTGGAAGTCCCAGTGTTTGTTCCCATAGTGGCTGGAAAACTGCATCTTGGTTCCAAGATTAATTTCTTTGCATTTTTCTTTTGTTCAATCCAAGTATACACTTGTTTGGAATACTGCTAAGCCAGAGCTGCCCACCCCACCGCTGGACACCTCATAGTGTCCTTCTACAGACCCAAGACCAAGGGAAACGCGTCAGCTCCTTCCCCATCTGACGCTGAACCCCCTTACATGCTCCCAGGGCATGGGGGGAAAAAAAGAAAAAATCTAACTTGTTTTCCCCTCTCAATTTCCAGGTGATCCACTCAAAAAACCTCTTGCGCAGTGGGACTTTGGTGGGCTCCTTCAAGATGGACGTTGGAACCGTTTATACCCAACCTGGTATGGGAACGCTGTTTGGAACGTGTCCTGCGTGCCTGCCTGCCCCTCTAAAATCGCTGTCGCAGCACTCTGCCTCTGTAAATGAGCCTGAGAGCTAGGATGTAGATGAAGCCCCCAGTGTCTGAACTTCAGCAGATGGTGAGGGGGGACCTGAAGGGAGCATCTGGTCTGGTTCCTGGCTCCACAGAAGGATGAAGTCTTTCTAACACCATCCAAAAGGCACCTGAGACCTCAAAGGCTTAGGCTCATTGAATCATTTAGGTTGGAAAAGACCCTTAAGATCATTGGGTCCAACCATTAACCCAACACTGCCCAGCCCACCACTGAACGATGTCTCTAGGGCCACATCTACACGTCTTTAAATACCCGCAGGGATGGTGCCTCCCAGTTGTGGAGGCTCCGCTCCCCTTCGGACAGTTTATCCTGTTGCTTCTCCGTCTTCAGCGTGGGACACGTAGAATCACAGAGCCCTAGAAGGGTTTGGGTTGGAAGGGACCATGGGGGTCATCTGGTCCAACCGCCCTGCAGTGAGCAGGGACATCAACTAGCCCAGGTTGCCCAGAGCCCCATCCAACCTGACCTTGGATGTTTTCAGGGATGGGGCATCTCCCACCTCCCTGGGTGACCTGTGCCAGTGTTTCACCACCCTAAGTGTAAAAAATATTTCTTCTTTAGTCTAAACCTCCCCTCTTCTAGTTTAAAACCATTACCCCTTGTCCTATTGCTACAGGCCCTGTTAAAAAATTTATCCCCATCTTTCTTATGATGAAACATCTTCATAATGACTTTTTCAGGGGCTTCTGTCTGAATTTCTCACACTGGAAGGTGTCCCTTGCACGTATGTTCAGGTCCACTCAAGTAGGAGGACGTTTCCAGTCCTCGCGGTAGTTGCTGTGTCTCGTTCTGACAAACGACTGTCTTGTCCCCTGGCTTCCAGAGCACCAGTTCTACCACAAGTGGGCCATCCTTTCTGACCCCGAGGATCTCACCGCCGGGCTGAAGGGTTACCTGAAGTGTGACATCGCTGTGGTAGGGAAAGGGGACAACATCAAGACACCACACAAAGCCAATGAGACGGACGAGGATGACATTGAAGGGTAAGGATCTGCAGAGCAAGCTTCACCGAGATCATTGGGGAATGACTTCTCACATCTCCTTGGCCTTGGATCGTACGATGAGGACAGCATCCCTGCCACGGCAGGCTGGGAGCCCCTCTCCCTCCCATACCCACCTTGTGCAATGAAATCAGAGGCACCAATAAGATGTTTTTCAGCGAGAGAACGCGTGGCAGGTTACTGGTGCAAATCCAGGTCATGCCAAGGGCAGACCAGTCGTTTCTGTCAGGTCAGACCATCTGCTGGTGGTTGAGCTCTCTGTGCCAACACCTGCCTGATGTCAACCAGCTTGATGTCCCCACTGTTTACCCCGTGTTCCAGTTGGCCCTTGGATGGGAAGATGAGATGGGGTGGGATGGGAAGATGAGGTGGGATGGGATGGGATGGGGTCTCACCACCCACCACCCAGGCAAAGCAGGGAGGTCTGGATGAGGTTTCCCAGGCTGCATGGGTGGGCAGGGCTTTGTGACTCCCCAGAGCATCTAAAAGACCATGGGAGAAAAATCAGGAGAGTTTAAAACGTAGTTCCAGCCCCAAAACTTTTCAGGTTGATTAAATATCTCCAAGTGCAACCCCAGGCTTTCAAGTCCACCTCTAGGCTCTCACCACATGGCCAGAAACACAGACGAGCAGCAAAGTACCAGTGCAGCTTTCTTGGCTTGCTCTGGACCAGTGGGCTCGAGGCACCACCTGGACTGTTTCGGGTCATTGTTCCATGCTGTAGTGGTGATATTATCCCGCTTTTTCGTGGACTGTTCCAGCAATTTCTCTAGAAATTGTTTTGTTCATCTCCCATGGCTCTCACTTCTTCCCCCAGAAGAGGAAAGCCACCAAGAAAAACAATTTGGTGGAGTTCAAGTTTCCCCCCAAAATAATCACCCCAGCTCCCTTTGTGCCCTGATAAAGAAAAAAGGTTCTTCTAACATCCCATCCATTTAGATGTCTAAATTAGTCTGAGTTTAATTGTCCCGTAGGCTCCACTGGCATTATATTCCTTTAGTGGAATGTACGTTGTCCCAAGGGCACCTCAAGGCACCACCCCACCCCAAAACAGGAAGATGGGCAGAAACATGAACGGCAATAAAATGTACGGCTGCAGAAACGGTCGTCCTTCCACCTCCGCAGAGCCTGTGCTCAGAAAGTGGGGTGGCTCCTCCCTCCTTGCTAAGCCTCTCCTGACAAACCACCAGCCCCGGCAGATGTTCTCAACCCTACCTGTTGATGTTGCAGGAACCTCCTGCTCCCGGACGGGGTCCCTCCGGAGAGGCAATGGGCTCGTTTCTACATCAAGATCTATCGAGCCGAGGGGCTGCCCCGGATGAACACCAGCATCATGGCCAACGTGAAGAAGGCTCTCATTGGGGAGAACAAGGACTTGGTAGACCCTTACGTGCAGGTGGTCTTCGCAGGGCAGAAGGTGAGCAAGCTGCACGCGATACCGGGGTGACCTTGGGAGGTGACATGAGCAAGACCAGCCCTTGGACAGGCGGCCAGAGATGAGCTCAGTTGTCCTGGCATGAAGATGCTGAGATCTAGGTCAAAGCCACCTTCTTTACAAGGTTTCCCCTCTTGTGCAGACCATGATGGGTTTGCAGCACTCTCCAGTTGAGGAAAGGAGCTGGGAGAGGAGGCACAAGGCAGAATGCATGTTTCCTTGGTCATTAGCGAGGGAGAAGTTCAGGTTGTGAGGGATGGCTTGGGAGCTCAAACCCTTGTCAGACACGGATCTCCTCCCGCTCGGCAGGGGAAGACATCCATACAAAAAAGCAGCTATGAGCCTCTCTGGAACGAGCAAATAATCTTCACAGAAATGTTCCCCCCGTTGTGCAAGCGGATAAAGATCCAGATCCGAGACTCAGACAAAGTCAATGATGTGGCCATTGGTACCCATTTCATTGATTTGCGGAAGATCTCTAACGAAGGAGACAAAGGTAAAGCTCAGGTTGGGGGGCAGACTGAGCTGCCTTCTTCACACCGGAGAGATGCTCCTTTGGGGCAGAGAGTCAGCAAAAGAGCCTGGGCTCCTTCCCGTGGAGATAGCCACCTCTCGGTGCGCAGCTGGGGGGGCTTTGACTCACTGCAGTGGTCTTCTGAGCTCACTGGACATGCTCTTTGGAAACCAAGCCCTGTCACGAGCCTCCAGTCTCCACCTTGAAAGCAAAGACACCCAAAACAAAAAAAATTCATTGGATGAGCATCTGAGAGGCTCCACCATTCACGCACACGTGAACACACCGACATACACAGGCAGGACCAGTGTGGAACCAAAGATGGTTCTAGAAAAGGGACTAATGGGGGGGTTCTTCTTTCTTGACTCTCACGTTGGGTAACTTGCCCAACGTATGGGTGCACTCGTGCATTTCCATGCCCACACACATGTGTATTCAGGCCTGTGTCACTGTACACAGACCAGGAGAGTGGTGCCCATCCATGAGTTTGTATCCTGAGGCAAAGACATGCCCTTCTCCTTGCTCATCCCCTTCCTTACGTGGTGTCTGGTCTGCCGCAGGCTTCCTGCCCACCTTCGGCCCCGCGTGGGTGAACATGTACGGCTCCACTCGCAACTACACCCTGATGGACGAGCACCAAGAGCTGAACGAGGGATTGGGCGAAGGTGTCTCCTTCCGGGCCAGGCTTCTGATGAGCCTTGCCGTGGAGATCTTGGACACCAGCAACCCGGAGATCAACAGCTCCACCGAGGTGCAGGTCGAGCAGGCCACATCCGTTGCTGATGTAAGTCACCCTGAGCTTACAGCTGCCAGGGGTGAGTCTTGGGTCTTGGACCTCTTGGTTAATTGTCTTTGGTCTCACCAACCAAGGGATCCGGAATGAATGCAAACCTTGCAAGGATTTTATATTTTATGATCATTCAAATGCTCGCCTCTCTTGGGAGTGCCGGGCAGAAGGAATACCTGAGTGAGGGAGAATCCTAAACTTTCCTGGTGGTTCTCCAGTTGGGTGTTAGAGAAGGACGAAGACCCTTCTCCTAATGCCAGCTGTCTCACTCCGATCCTGAGGATGAATTTCAGACAGAAGCCAAGGATCTAATCTATTTCCCAACCAATTCTGGCCGAGTGAAGCTGGGCAGAGAAATGGAATGGCTCTTTGCTGATAAGAGAAGCCCCACCAGCTTTAGTCCTGACGTGTAGAGCCCACAAGGCTCTGCGTAAACAGGCACAGCCAGGCTTGTCCTACCTGGGGATGCCCACCTGTGTGAAGATGAGCCACGGGTGTGAAGCAGAAGTCATTGAACCACAGAACGGTTTGGGTTGGAAGGGACTTTAAGTTGCAACCCTGACATGGTTCAGTGTGGTTTGATTACAGTCCCTCAGGTGCAAGGGGCGACTGATCTCAGCACATTGGAAAGTTAGGCTGAAATAGTTAATTAAAGTCTCTGCAGTGAGGCTGGGGGTGAGAAAACCCTCGTGGTCCCCTTGGAAGCCCCGGCAGTGACATCTCACCTTCAAAAAGCCCTCGGAGGTGCCGGGTGATGCACCCCTCAGCCCAAGGGGACCCGTCCCTCTGTCTGACGTCAGCCCTGATCCCCTGGTTTCTCCTGCAGAACTGCACAGGGAAGATGGAGGAGTTCTTTCTCTTTGGAGCCTTTCTGGAAGCTACCATGATCGACAGGAAGATCGGTGACAAGCCCATCAACTTCGAGGTCACAATAGGTTGGTTGTTTTTTGGTGGTTTTATAGAATCCCAGGATGGTTTGGGTGGGAAGGGACCTTAAAGCCCATTGAGTCCCACCCCCTGCCATGGGCAGGGACACCTCCCACCAGCCCAGGTTGCTCAAAGCCTCCTCCAGCCTGGCCTTTTGAAGTGTGCTTGTCAGGAAATGCATGATACAGTGCTAAGAGCAGGATTTCTTCCCCATATTCCATCCCAACACATGCTAGAGAATGCAGAGCTCTCACGTTAAGGAGAAGGTGGTGGCTACTCTACTTGGGGCCCCAAACCACCTGTTGTGTGCATCCTGTGCTGCGGCCAGTGGAGCTGCTCCATCTCTCCCCACGGCTTTGTGCCTCCTGGGGCTGGCCACCAAGGGAGTGATGTGTGTCCCTATGAGGACATGAGCGGGGACAGGCGCCCATCACTCATTTCTGGTTCCTGGGCATGGGTTCAGAGAGTTGAACTCCGCTGTCCCCCATGGTTCCTGCAGAGAACTTCTCCCCGACCTGAATTAAAGCCAAGAGGCTGAGACCAGCTGGAGTTACAAGCCTGTGACTTTATTTCACTTTTTTTCTTTCTTGAGGTAACTATGGGAACCAGATCGATGGCATGACCAAACCCATCCTGCGGAGGAAGAAAGAGGGAGGGGATGGGGACGAGGAGGAATCCGAGCTGCTCCAGAACTCAAGTGAGGATGAAGGTGATGAGGATGGAGACCTGGTCTCTGTTTCCTCGTCTCAACCCATGAAGCCCCTGGTCACAGACAGGTGAGCACGTCCCCCTGGCCACCAAACCACCCCTGGGCAGAGATGTGGTTCCGACATGGGCTGACCTGTCAGCGGGACCTTCCCCAGACTGCCAAGTCTTGGAAGCTGCACGAGGTCGCAGCCACGGAGAGGGGAGAGGATGCAAAAAGCTGCTGGAAAAAGTTCTTGAGAATGCGTCAGGCAGGAGGCTGGGGTAGAAAACTCAAAATACTCCGAGTGTCCCCATTGCTTAAGGTCACGGGCAGCCACACGCTGGTGTCGGGCAGAACCAGGACTTGGGAAACCGGGTCCTGCCCTGGGTCCATCCACAGCTCACCCGGGTCTGTACCTACAGCTGGTTGTCAGTGGGCAAATCGCTTCTGTTCTCTCTGCCTCCGTTTCTCCAGCTGTAAAATTAAGCCAATTTTTTGTGTCCGCTTTACGAACCGCTTTGTGATGTGCGGGCAGCGGTCACCCTGCAACACAGATGAAATCCAGGCGTGATCCTGGTGGGGGGGTTCTGTCCCGAGCGGCCGGACCAGAAATCCCCAAACTGCCCGGGATCAGCACAGTGTGTTGGGATGGCTGGGCTGGGCTTCAGCCTGGATTTGCATCCAGAGGACCAGGACTAAGGAAAGCTAATTGGATTTGACCTGATGAGATATGCTTCAAGAGGATTTTAACCGTGTGATAGCAGCTGATAGATGTTAATAGAATTAACCGGCTGACTTAATTCAACTGGGAACTGAAACACTGAATCGAGGGCGTTTGTGCTCCAGGTAAACGTGGGAGTTGCCTCACTTGCTCGCCAGCCCCTTGTCCAGGTGAATCCCAAACGGGGATGAGAAGCCCCGATGTTTCGTGAGCTGGTCCCCTGGGCTCTGCTGCCACGCTCTCCCCCCTCCATCTCCATCCCCTGGGCGCTGGGAGCCTCGTGCTGAACCGCGGGGCTCTGCTGACATCTCCTGGCTCCCGGAGGATGAGCTGAAGCTGAAGGACGATCCCAGATGCAGTGGGATCTGCAGTGGCTCTGCACATGGCCAGGCATCAACCCATTCCTCAGCCTCATCCTCCCTTTAGCTGTGCCACGGCTGTTGCTGCTCCATCCCACCAGCAAGGGAGCTCTGTCAGCTCTGCCAAGGGCAGGGACCTGGGGACTTCGGGAGATGCTCCCCAGCATCCAGAAAAGGTGTTAGTGCTTCTGTTTCCCTTGTGCCCCTGCTCACGCTGCTGCCAGGCTTCGGGTGAGGTCGTGGGAGCGGGAGCTTCTCTAGTTTCTCTCTGGGCCACCAGATCCAAGATGGTAAATTTGCAATTTCTGGGCACTGCACCCATCCGCTTGGGTTGGAAGGGACCTTGAAGATCATCGAGTTCCACCCCCCTGCCATGGGCAAGGACACCTCCAGGGATGGGGCATCCACAGCTTCTCTCTGGACAACCTGTCTCCTTTCTTCTGCCTTCTGCAGGAACTACTTCCACCTGCCGTACTTTGAGAAGAAGCCCTGCATCTATATCAAGAGCTGGTGGCAGGACCAGCGCCGCCGGTTGTATAACGCCAACATCATGGACAAGATCGCGGACAAGCTGGTCAGTATGTGCTGGGGAGGGAAGGAGGGAGGAAGGGGGACAGCTCGGGGCATGGGGCACATCCAGGCTCCCTGCGCATCTCTGCAGCTTGCCACAAACAGGGACAAACAGTGCAAGGACCCACGGGTGCCCTTGGGCCAGAAAAGGGGGGAGTTTCCCGGTGCTGAACGCTCCACAATGTTCCAACCCTCAGAGCTCATTGAATTTTTCTGTGGGTCAGCGCCAGGTGTCCCCGCCAAAGGGAGCAGGAGCAGGGTGGCTGTGTCCCCCTGGGCTGCAGGGGAGAACCACTTGTGTGGCAGAGCCTCCTCGATGGTCTCAGCTAATTCCCGAGGAACCTTGGTGACAGCTCCACGTTGGCAGGGTCCCAGCAGGATCCACAAAGGGAGAGCCTGCTGGGTCCACCCAAGATGATGATGAGGACCTTGGCCAACTATATATTGAATAGGCTGGATATTAGAAAAAATTTCTTCACTGCAAGAGTGATGAGGCATTGGAACAGGCTGCCCAGGGAAGTGGCGGAGTCACCATCCCTGGAGGGGTTCAAGAACTGTGTAGCTGTGGTGCTTGGGGACATGGTTTAGTGGGTTGGGTGGTGTTGGGTTGACGGTTGGACTTGATGATCCTTGAGGTCTTTTCCAACCTGAATGATTCTGTGATTCTGTGATTCCGTGTTTCAACGGGTCTCATGGAGGGTGGTGGAGCCATTCCCATCACCCAGAGCCAGGTCCCCACAGCCCTGAGTGGTCTGGAGAAGCAGCAGATGTTTCCCACTGGCAGCCCCCACAAGGGGTGGTTGGACCTTGGGGGGACCTTGCCCCCCCACCGGGCTCTGCCCCACCGCCCCTCACCGCTCCCCCCATTGATGCTGCAGGAGGAAGGGCTCAACGACGTGCAGGAGATGATCAAGACGGAGAAGCCGCACCCAGAGCGTCGGCTCCGAGGGGTCCTGGAGGAGCTGAGCAGCGGGTGCTTGTGAGTAGAAGATGGGCGAAGGTGGCACATTGCAGACCCCGGGTCTCTGCAGGGCTGTGGGCAAGGTTGGGACCATAAGTCCACCTTGCTTTGTGCTCCAGATGATGGGCAAGTCTTTCATTGCATTGGCACAACGCCTTGTGAGCTGCCTTCTGGCCCGGAGCATGGGCGAGGTGGTGCTTACACCTGCACCCCAGAGACCCCAAACCCGTGGTGAAAGCCTCTGTCTTGTGGCTTCCGGGGGCTGGTATGTCACCAGCGCCTGCGCTCCGTGCACGGCACTCATCACTGGGTGCAAGCAGGCACTTGGCCATGATGGCGTTGCAAATTGGAGGGGAATGAGGACATTTCCCTCCAGGGACATGTCCTGCTGCTGGCAGGGACCCAGCCAGTCACGGCTCCGTGGGGAGAGCCCATGGGCTCCCACGGGATTCATGCTGCTTGCTTCTCCCACCAGGCGCTTCGTGACGTTGGCTGACAAGGACCAGCATCACTCTTCCCGCACGAGGCTGGACCGCGAGAGACTCAAGTCCTGCATGCGGGAGCTGGTGAGTGGGATTCAGGCAGGGAGGAGGAGGGGGAGAAGGAGGGGAAGGGTTCATGGGCTGGGGCTGGACCTTGTCAATGCAATGGGTAACTTTAAGATGTACTGATAAGCAGGTGGCTCATCCAGTTGGCACAGCCAAGGACACCAGCTGCAGCAGCCAGCAGCATCCCACAGAGCAATGGTCCATGTCCCCTTTTCTGAACTGTTGGGTGCTGAGTTGCAGCAGGGTCAGCAGTAGGGGAGAGATTCTCCTTAATCCTCCCTGCATCCTGCTGAGGCTGATGGACGGGTGTCAGAAGTCCCATCACCAGGATGCACGTGGTGGGATGAAGGCATCTGCCTCCTCACCACCCTTTCCCAAATGCCAGGGACCCGCCTGGTGCTGCTCCCTTCTCCGTGCTCCATTCTGCTCTTGCTGATGTGTGTCCTGGGCTCCCTTTAACCGCAGGAGAACATGGGGCAGCAAGCCACCACTCTGCGGTCACAGGTAAAGAAGAACACCATGAAGGACAAGCTGAAGCTGGTGCAAAACTTCCTGCAGAAGCTCCGGTTCTTGGCGGAGGAGGTGAGTTCCTCCATCTGTAGACAGCGTTAGCTGGGTCAGCACGTGGCAGCAGCACCTGGGATGGATGGAGACCTCTCTGCAAACCCTGTAGGCATGGCTCTTGGGGCAAGGTCCAAGTCTAGCTCCAAGTCTATGCACCGCCCCGTGCCTCCCGCTGCCCGTGCGCTGCTGGGTTGGAATGGGGAGGCACTGGAACAAATTTAAGAGCCTTTCATAGAATCCCAGGATGGTTTGGGTTGGAAGGACCTTGAAGCCCATCCGGTCCCACCCCCTGCCATGGGCAGGGACACCTCCTGCTAGCCCAGGTTGCCCAAAGCCTCATCCAGCCTGGCCTGAGCAGAGCTGGGTGCCCTTGCAGCGGCGCTGAAGGCAGCTTTGCCAGGCTCAGCCGTGGCGAGACCGTGCAGTTCCGTGGGGATCGGTCATCGGAGGGTGGCACGTGTCCACACACCGTCAGCAGCAGGGAGCTGCTTCTGATCCGGGCTAGGTGGGGAGTTGTTAACGTAACTGGCTTCCTCAAAGGGCTGGGGGATAAATCCCCATCCTCCTGCAGAACTCAGATTTTTATTGCTGCAGCGCACCCTCGCTTCCCTCCAGCCCACAGGTAGGAGAGAACAGTCCCGTACGTTGGAGTTGCTCGCTGCATTTCCAGACAAAACCTTTTCCAAACATTTTCCAAATATCTGCAAAATATTTTTCCCTTCTTTCAGGATATATTTACAGTTTAGGATGGGGTCAGCCATTGGGGGTTCCTGCCTCTCGTGGGAGCTGTGGCTGGTGCACCTCCCGTTCCCTTTTCCCATGGTGGCCCCCCAGCCTCCACTAAATGTCCTTTGTCACCGCAAGGGCTGCCTGGGCTTGGGCTCGCCACAGCAGGGCGTAAACCAGACTGTAAGGTGTGATGGCGCATGTCCATCCTCTTCCGTAGTAAGGGATGAAGGTGTGGCCCCAGCCCTCTAGTCCCCATGGCCACTGGATGAGCAGAGAAGGAAAATCTTTAGTCTTCTAATCCAAAATTTCTTATTTTTATTTTTAACTAGAACAAATGCAATTCCCAAGGAGCCTTTGTGGCAGCTCCGTGCTGGCAGGGTCACGGCAGGATCTGCAAAGGGAGAGCCGGGCAGGTCCAGCCAAGAGGGAGTGGACCTTGGCCAGCTGGTCTGATGGAGGGCGGTGGAGCCATTCCCATGGCTCAGAGCCTCCCAATTTCTTTCCTGCAAGGCTTCACCCTGCTGAGCTTGCCTCTGAGCAGCTTTTCTTAGGCAGAGAAAAGCTCCTGCAGTGGGGAGGCTCAAAACCCGTTCAACAGCCCTGTTGTGGCAATGGCCACATCCATCTCCTGTGGCATCTGTTGAGCTTGCCTGCAGAAGGTCTCCAGCCCCGCTGGTGCCTCGGTGGTCGGGAAGAGCCGAGACCCTGAGAGGGCTCTTTGCTGCTGTTCGCAGCCCCAGCACACCATCCCCGACGTCTTCATCTGGATGATCAGCAACAACAAGCGCATCGCCTACGCCCGCGTCCCTTCCAAGGATATCCTCTACTCCATCGTGGACGAGGAGATGGGCAAGGACTGCGCCAAAGTCAAGACCATCTTCCTCAAGGTGCTGGTCTGTCTTCCCTGGGGGAGCTGCAGGCAGGAGGAGGGAGGTGGAGGAAGGACAGGCTGGGAGGATGGGAGATGAGAGCTGTGTGTCCAGTTTCACTGGGGCTTGAATACTGGGCAAAACAGACCCAGGATCTGCTGGGAGGGGTGGAAGTCTGCTGCTGGGAAGGGTGAACCACTGGCTTTACCCAGCCTGGTAAGTGAGAAATGTCTGGGAGGAGAGAGGTGTTTGGTCCAGCTGGCCACAGAAGAGGATGCTGGCTTGGTAAAGAGGAATCCAGCATGGTGGGGAGAAGATGAGCATGAGACAGAGTAGGGTCATGATGCAAAGCAGGGCTGGGTCCCTGGTTTAAGGGGCAGTGGTCCAAGCGATGCAGCAGGAGGGGTTGAATGCTGCAAGAGGTGGTCTGTCCATCTCACGTAAACTCCTCTGTCCTTTGCCCAGCTGCCTGGGAAGAGGGGCTTTGGACCCGCTGGCTGGACAGTCCAGGCCAAGATGGAGGTGTACTTGTGGCTGGGTCTCAACAAGCAGCGCAAAGACTTCTTGAGTGGCCTGCCCTGTGGTTTTGAGGAGAAGAAGACCCCCAGAGGCCAAAACCTGCCATCCTTCCCACCCATCAGCCTCCTTTACACCAGTAAGAGCTTCCTGCCTGCAGCGGGGCTGGGGACAGGACACGGCGAGGGCGGGAGGGACCCTGGCTGGGCACCACTTGGACCAAGGGCTTCCAGGAGCTAAGGGGGAAATCATTCCAGTTGTCCCAGTCTGAGGTCCCACACTGCTCCCGTGGGGAGCTGGGGTGTGGAAACTGTGCACCCTCTTCCCTACCCCGTTCATAGCTGTCGTACCACACACCACGAGCAGGACGCAAAGGAAATCCGTATCTGCTCGGGACTCATGCTTTGAGCCTCTGTCCTTCATCCGTGCTGTCCCTCAGCAGAAGCATGTCCCTGAAACCTCCAGGGCTGCACATCAAGCTGTCTCCCTTCCCCTCTCTCTTGCAGAGAAGCAGGTTTTCCAGCTGCGAGCCCACATGTACCAAGCCAGGAGTCTATTTGCAGCCGACAGCAGTGGCCTTTCG
>WKFP01013931.1:74990-107569 GCA_011057875.1 Pterocles orientalis
GACCTGAAACCTGCCCCTGGGCTGGGCTCTTGGACCACGTCTCCATCCCTTCACACCCAGCCCGAGCAGATGCAGCTCCTTGCGGGAGGGAAAGGAAAAATCCTGCTTCCCAGCAGCTGAGCACCATCTCAAAGGAACAGAGCCTAACCCGGGCTGTGTCTCTTCCAGATTGGCCCTGGGGGCAAGTCAGACCTGCCTCCGATCGATGGCCCCACAGACATGGACCGGGGCCCCATCCTGCCAGTGCCGCTGGGGATTCGGCCAGTGCTGAGTAAATACAGAGTGGAGGTAACTGCCTTGGAGCACCAAATGTCCGTGATGAGCGTTGTGTGGGGCGGGAGAGCCTGTCCACGGGTGTTTGGAGGTCAGGAGGGATCTCTGAGGCTTTGATGACTCGCTGGGGACCAGGACCAGATGTCTGCACTGCCAGGATCCGTCTGTACCGTCTGCCCGGGGAATGAGGCTGGAACAGCCCTGAAAGAGCAGGGAACAGCATCACTCCTTGCTGTCTTACGTGTGGGCACCGTAGCAAGTGGCACTCGGGCTGCGATGCAGTGCAGGGCAGGTTGGGTACCCGTGCAATACATCTCCACCCCCAGCAGTCATGTAGGTCAGGTAAGAGGCATCCCACCAATCTGGGGCACCAAGGGCAGGGTGCCTCTCGTGTGGCTGGAGATATCTCAAGGGTGACCGATCCCATCAGGGTCCCTCTCCCTTGGTTGTCATGGTGGTGGTGCAGGCGGTACATCCATGGTTGTAGGTGTCTCTGCCCGGGTGGGATGCTGCTGACCAGATCTCTAGAGACATCCTGGCTCCTGCTGTTCCAGACAGTCGCGTGTGGTTAAATGAATTGTATTCCTCTGGTGTGCGAGGTGGATACAGCCATGGAAAAATCTCAGTTTAGGGGAGGTTTTTGATCGTGGTGGCAGTCTGTTATCCCAAGAAGGGAAAGGGAAGGTTCCCCAGTGGTCCTGGTATTATTTTGACAAAATGATGCCAGTGCTGAATCAAGAGCCACTGTGGATGGACAAAGCTGGTCCAGTCCTGCTCTGCAGAGTCCCGGGGCAGAAGAAGGGTGGGAAGGGAGAAAGGCAGCAAAGGGAGCTGAGGGCAGCGTGTGGAGATCTTGGGCTGCTGCAGATGAGGCGTGGGGTGTCGGAAAGAGACTGTGCTGCAGCCCTGAGCCACATGAAGGAGGAGAAGATGCTTCAGGGGTCCACCACTGCCCAGGGTCCCTGCTCCTGGGGGAGATGGAGAACACCTCCTTTGGCTCCAGCCAGGGGCAGTCCCTCTCATATTCATGCCCTTCCTTCTTCTCCTGCCCTAGATCTTGTTTTGGGGGCTGAGGGATCTGAAGAGGGTGAATCTGGCCCAGGTGGACCGGCCGCGGGTGGACATCGAGTGTGCTGGGAAGGGGGTGCAGTCAGCCCTCATCCAGAACTACAAGAAGAACCCCAACTTTGGCACTTTGGTCAAGTGGTTTGAAGTGGTGAGTGTTTCCTCTGCCCCCTGAGCCCTTAACTGAAACCCACATTTTCTGGAACCCAAACCATGGCTCCTACCCCCTTACTTCACCTTCACCGTGACAATGGAGGACATGAGCTCCATCCCAACTGGTGATGGCCTTTCTCTGAGGTCTTTGCTGGAGCTGCTCTAGACCTCTTCCTCCAACACAACCCCTACTGGCCTTCCCAGCTCCCAAGGAAGACATCCCCCAGCCCACACTCAGCCCTGGATAACCCACACACCTTTGCTTCCCAGGACCTCCCGGAGAACGAGCTGCTCCATCCACCCCTCAACATCCGGGTGGTGGATTGCCGGGCTTTCGGGCGCTACACCCTGGTGGGGTCCCACGCCGTCAGCTCCCTTCGAAAGTTTATCTACCGCCCACCAGATAAGAAAGCCCAGCACTGGAATATGACAGGTACCAGGCATGGGCCATGGGGACCTGGCTGGTGTGGGTCATCAATGGGGCACAGAAAGCAGGGAGATGGGTTGGAAGAACTATGGGATGTTGGCTGAGGAAGGTTGGGTCAAGGGGGTGAGAAGGCACAGGGTGAGGCCAGATTTTGTGCTCTGTGGGTCTCACTGCATGCTTCCCCTGTTACCTGTAAGGCAAGAGAGCCTGGTTCACCTCTGACATCTCTGCGGCTTCATGACTCTGCACTCCCCAGATGTTCCTCAAGGCTGGGAGGTGAATTTGCCGTGCTCCGTGCCTGCTGCTGTTAGATTTTTCTGCTAGAAAGCTAGTTTGGGACTGGGGGTGGCTGCCTTCTCGATCCCAACCACCACCCCATCTATCAGAGAACTCCCCACAGCAAAATCCATCAAAGACCCACTTTCCTTGCACCCAGCCAAGGTCTTGGTGGGCCACGGGGATTGCCCCTCTCCTGCCAGCGCTGGGTGGAAGCGGAGGCAGGGACAAGAGGTCTGTGGGGGGACTGCCAAGGGCCATCCCTGGTCCCAGCTGGAAGTCTGGACCTGTGGTGGTGTCCATGCCAGGTGGCACTTTCAGGGCAGTCATCTTCTCTGCTTCTTCTCTGGACACTGGTACAGATGAAAAAACCTGATCCTTTCTCATCATCTGCTTTCCTTTGCTGTGGAAGGGTTTTCAAACATGCTTTAAGGGTCTGTGCTCGCTTCTTCTGCTCTTCTTCATGCGTCACTCCCGCATGAATCCTGTAGGATCTCACCTGAGCTCAGTTTCTCCTCTACACTGTCCTCCTCTCCTGTTCTTTCTCTGTCCTCTGTCCAGCCAAACACCTCAATGGCTATCTGGCAATGGCCAACGGGGCCCATCGCTCTCGCCCCGCAGGAGAGATCGTCGTCAATATGGAGCCCGAGGTGCCCATCAAGAAGATGGAGACGATGGTGAAGCTGGAGGCTGTGAGTATCCATCTGCCGGCACCGCGTTGGCGCCTCTTTCCTCGCTCGGTTGCCGGGCTCTGAGGGATTCCACCCAAGGAGTCCAAGGCCGGCTGTGCCGGTGTGGACATGGCAGATGCGCTGGCGTAGAGCGGATCCAGGCACACGGGGTCGGGCTGCGGCTGCAGCTCTTCAGAGCTGTCATGCTCTAGAATTTGTCACTGTATGCATCGGACAAGCAGCGTGTCCCAGAGGCGTCATGCTTTGTTCATACATTTTCTTGCCCAGAAGAGGAATTCCAGCTCCTCCTCATACCCTTCTGCTCCAGAGCTTCCTCCACAAAAACAAAAACAAACAAACAAAAAAACCCCCCAAAAACCCTGAAGACTTTTCTTTTTGCAGGATGCTCTTTGCAGCAACACGCACGCAGACCCCCCCAGACTAGCAGCACGTGCATACGTGTCTGCAGGCGTGTTGTGGGCTCTGGATGTGCGTGGCCCCGCATGTGTGTGTTTACGGAAGGGCTGTGGTCCATACAGGCACACGTTGGATCCCGGGATGGTTTGGGTGGGAAGGGACCTTAGACAGGGTCGAACCACCACAGTCGCTAACCTGCTCTCCTCCCTGTTCCTTTCCACCCCGGGCGGCAGAACTCGGATGCGGTGGTGAAGCTGGACGTGGTAAGTGATGGATCTGCTCTGCATCCCTCTTCCCCACCCCCTACCCAACCTTTCTGTGGGGCTTTCAAGGGACCATCCACCCTCACCAACCCCGAGATAGGTGGGGACCAGCCCCCAGGGCAGGGACAGAGCAGCGTTGTCTCATCGATAGACACGGCGGTGGCCTGGTCCGTGCAGACTGGGCAGCTCTTGTGGACCAGCACTTCCCAGCCCAGCTGTGCCGGGAGGAGCAGGGCAGGCAGCACCCTGGGGGAGATGCTGGTTATTCCCACCACAACCAGACCCCGGCTGCAAAAAGTTTTATTGCACCGTGAAGTGGACCTGGGCAGAGGGAGGGTCGCTACCCTGTGATGCTCAGGATGCGTGGGACACAGGGATGGTGGAAAGGAGGGGATGTCCTGGGACTCGACACCGTGTCTCCATGGAGCCTTGGCCATCCTGCTGCTGTGTGGCTGCCAAAGGGGGAAAGTGCTAACGGGGCCACCCCCAGCCAGGTTCTCCCGTCTCGGGTCCTTCACCCACCGCCTTTGCCCTTCAGGGGATGTTCCGCTTTCGTCTCATTCCTCTTCTCTGTCTTTGCTTCCCCTGTGGCTGCAGTCTGAGGAAGAGAAGGAGAAGAAAAAAAAGAAGAAGAAAGGAGGAGGAGGAGGAGAGGAAGCAGAAGAGGAGGAGCCGGACGAGAGCATGCTGGACTGGTGGTCCAAGTATTTCGCTTCCATTGAGACCATGAAGGAGGTGGGTGCAGGGCGGAGGAGGGTGGATGTGGGGGGGCGGGAAGAGGAAAATGTATTTCCAGCTCCTTCCACAGGCTTGGGGCTGTGCTGCTTTCCTTGCCTGACCGTCAGCGAGGGGTTTTTATACCTGGCAGAGCTGAGCTGGGTTCATCTTCTTATGAATCCCAGGGTGGTTTGGGTTGGAAGGGACCTCAAAGGTCATCGAGTCCCACCCCCTGCCATGGGCAGGGACACCTCCCACCAGCCCAGGTTGCCCAAAGCCTCCTCCAGCCTGATGCTGAGTGCCCTCAAGTGTGGCCAACTCTTCCTTGAGTGCTCTGGGTGGGCTTGGTAACTGGTTTGTACTGGGACAGGGATATTTAACAGCACCGGTGCTGGAGGCTGCACTGGGCAGCTTTGATGGCTCCAGCACTGCCAGAACCTCACTGGCAGCTCCGGTGGGAAGAGGGACCCTGAGCTGGGCATTGCTGGGGAGCGCCGAGACCTGGGCACAAGCACCCACTCCCTGTCCGGTTCCTTTCTCCCCCAGCAACTCCGGCAGCAGGAAGCAGCCGCAGCAGAAGCGGAGGAGAAGGAGGAACTGGAGATGGCAGAGGGTAAGCAGGTTGCGAACAAGAGGGAGCATGGCAGGGAAAGGTGGGACCAGGGCTCCTCTTGGTGCTTGGGCATCCCTTCTGGAGCCCGATGCAGCTCTTCTGCCACACCAGATGCTCACAGCGTGTTGTGTATCCCTGTTAATAATCCCCGTTCATAATGGGATCCCTGTTATTGGCCGAGGAGTTTTTTTTTGTGCCATCACAAGTCAGTTTGTCATTAAAGTCCTGTCCCTTTGGCCACGTAGATGTGCAGGCTGTAGGACTGTGTGCTCGAAGTCTGTTGAGCACAGCAAGTGAGAGATACTTCTAGATCACCTCCCATGGGGTTTTCCATCCTCGTTTTGCAGGAGGCTTAAACTTGTCCGTTTGCAGCCTGGAAGCTCCATGCCAGTCCCACCAGTGGGACCCATACTCCCCATATGTCCCATGTCCCCGTGACAGTGGGTTGTTGTCACGCCCGAGCAATGCAAAATCCATTCGCTGAGAAAAATCCAGAGCCTGGTTTGTTTTGGAAAACTCATCTTCATATGATGAGAAAGATGAGGCCAGGTCTTGCTGAGCTTGGAGACAACTCAGAGCATCTTCTTCCTGGGCTTGCTGTCCCAGCGGGGCTGCTGGGCGGCGCCTTGTGTCCCCCGTTGGTTTCTTTCTGTCTTCTGAGGAGGATCCATTTCCCTTTGCCACTCCCATTCCTTCCTCCTTTCCTCTTCCCCACTGTCTTTGTCATCCGTCTGTCCCCATCCGCATCCCCCGGCGGTCGGGAAAGCCGGCAGAGGCAGCGAGGGACGGGGATTGTAGAGGGGTGGGAGAGGCTTTCCCTGAACGTGCCTTTCCAGGCAGCCTGGTCCCATACCATCGGTGTCCCTGGAGACCAGAGACCCCAACAGCCCGTGCTTGCAGCTGGTCGCGGCACCCTCTCTGTAGGGGCAGCAGCCCGTGCTCTGGTGCTGAGCATCGGGCACCAGCCCCTCTGCGGTACCCGGGTGGGGTTTTGTTCTCCAGGCTGCACACAGCAGGAAAGCTCTGCAGCAGAAGAGGAGGAGATGCTGTGGGCAGGACCAGGTCTTCTCACTGCTGTTGAAGCTAACCGGAGCCTAGCACTCTGTCCGTGTTTTGTAATCCTCCAAACTTCTGCTCTGGGAGTTCCCTGCAGAGACCTCTGGGCTCCTGGGGATGCTGTGACCTGGGCAGCAGCAGCCAGAGCCGAGGAAGGACAGGAGAGGGCTGGGATGGGGCTTGCAGGCAGCTGGCAGCTTTCATGCTCCTCCCATTGAAGGACTTTGATCAATTCCACCCCTCCCTGTCTCCTCCATCCCTCCTCATCCTCATCTCCATCTCCTCCCTCCCCGCCGCTTCCCCGCGGACTCAGAGATCAAACTTGATGACTCTCCCATGAAAGGCTCCAAGGGGCAGGCGAAGAACAAGGAGAAGTCCAAGGCACCCAAAGACGACAAGAAAAAGAAGCAACAGTCCGCTGCCGAGCTTCCCGAGAAGAAGAGCAAGCCAAAGATTGACGAACTGAAGGTGCGTGCGTCGGCAGGGGAGGAGGATGCTGCCTGCTCGGGGGCAGGCTGGAGGTCTGGCAGGATAGCGGGATGGCATTCCCAGCCATCTGGGGATCAGGGCAGGATGGATCCACCCTGCACGAGAGGCACCTGGCCTGTCCGAGGGCTGTCTGACCCCAGGGGAGATGCCCCTTGGCACTGCCAGCTTCTCTCCATGGTCTGAAGGACTCGGAGGTAACGAGCTTTAAGAAAAGGGTTTGCTCGGGGATAGGAGCATCCCTGGGGAGCCTGGGGGTGTCCTGGCTGGAAGGGAGAGTTTTCCAGGCTGGCCCAGCCAGGGCTCGGGGCAGGGATGGGCTCTGGTTCGATGTACCCGTGGCACCCAACGGCCCCTGGGGTTCATTGGGATCAGTCTGGGGTTCTGGGGTTCAGCAGGGGGTTGACCCTGGGTCTTGCACAGAGCGGGGGATAGCCACCTCGTCCATCCCGCTGGGCTTCCCTCGTGTACGTTGTCCGTTTGGGGAGGTGCTTGTGGCGGCAAGGTCCAACCCAATGACCCTGGAGATCCTTTTCCTTCCTAGGGAACCAGGCGTTGGGAGCTGAGGTCTCCATGTGGCCCCTGAGTTGCCTTGGGCAGTCCCTGCATCTTTTCTTTTTTTTTTTAACCTAATTCCCCTTCAACTTTCTATGGTCTCAGGTCTTCAACAAAGAGCTGGAAACGGAGTTTGATAACTTTGAGGACTGGCTGCACACCTTCAACCTGCTCCGGGGGAAGATTGGGGACAACGATGACAACGCAACAGAAGAAGAACGGATCGTGGGGAGGTTCAAAGTGAGTTGGGTTGGGCCAGGGGCAGCTCGGGAAGCCCTTGCCAGCAGGTTTCTCTGCTGACACTGGCTTGGCAGGAAGGGGTTGGATGCAATTAACATCGACCCAGCGGCAGGCACCTTGCAGGGAAGGAAAGCACCCAAGGAGAGCCCCAGAAGCGGCGATCTGCAGGCAAACAGATCCCTGGTGGTTCTTGCAGAAGGCCGAGGGAAGAGCAGCTCCTCTTTCTTGCCCGCTGCGGCAATAAGCCATGCCTCGGGTTACCTCTGTGAGCCATTGCACACCAGTACCAGTCACCTGGGCTCCCGGCCGTGTCGCACCGTTGCCACGACCCAGGCGATGTAGGAGCACACCCATCAGCTATAGACTTCCTGGGCAGGAACCTTTTCGAGGGTGTGATCCTGCCCAGGTGAAGCCTGTCCTGCCCTTTGTTTGCCTAGCAGAGGAGCTGAGCAGGCGCTTCCCCCCCTTAGCTGGGGTCGGATGCTTGGGGAGCACAGAAATCAGCCGTGTTTCGTGCCCTTGTTCCTCTGCTTTCCAGCCCATCCCTTGTCAACCCTTTTATTCCCGATGCTTTTGTCCTCCCGCTGGTTTTATCTCTTGGAATCCCAGCCCGGGAGGATACTGGGTGCTCAGGAGGGGTGGGCTGGGCTGGGTCTGCGTGCCCCGAGCCCCCGGGCAGCAGGACTCTCCTCCCCTCGCGCCAGGGCTCCATGTGTGTCTACAAAGTGCCGCTGCCTGACGATATCACCAAGGAGGCAGGATACGACCCCAACTTCGGCATGTTCCAGGGGATTCCCAGCAACGACCCCATCAACGTGCTGGTCCGAGTCTATATTGTGCGGGTGAGTGGCGTGCCGTGATCCCTTCCGCGGCACGCAGCCAGGCGTGGCTCCCAACGCCGTAGGGATGTTGATTTTTTTATTTTTTTTTTTGAGCAGAATGGGAGCTGGCAGGGTCTCGTAGATGTGGCTGAAGGGCCTGGCACCTCCTTGAGCGTGCACCGAGTCGTTATTGATCTGATCCAGCTAATGCACATTTTTTACATGGAGTGTGCTTTGGGAAAAGTCCATTCCTGACCCCTACCCTGGTCATCCTTGTGTCCCCAAGCGTGCGAGTCGAGGTGCTGTAGCCAGGCACGTGAGAGGGATCTCAGTCCTGCGTAAAGCACCCGGGTCACTCCTTGTCACCACCTTGTCCCGGTGTTGTGCAAATGGACCTGCTTTCAGCTGTGTTTCCCGCCAGCCTGGTTCTCCATCAGTGCTGTATCCCGTTGCCCAGTTGGGGGATGAGTCTCCATCACCAACAAACTGGGGCTGCAACGGACCTGAGCAGCACCACAGCCACCAGGACTGGCTGGATGTGTCCCCCTGGCTGGTGTGTGCCACGATGGAGAGTTTGGGGACAGTCCCCCCCCTTTATGGGGAGAAGCCAGAAGCCCTTGGCCCTAAGAGGGCATGAGGGGAAGGGGGAAGTCTTGCTGGTATCTTGGTCAGCTTGCTGCTTTGGGTCTTTAGAGGAGCCTGCTTCTCTCCCCTGATAAAGAGATGCTAAAGGAGACTCTGGTTATGTCTCTCTGAGGGGACACGACCAGCCCCAACCCCTCCCCAGACTGGGACAGGGGTTATCACAGGGCAGGATTTATCCCCGACTTGAACCAAGACACTCTGGTTAGGTGGGGACCAAGGTGCTTAGCCACGTGCCTATGGCCAGGCGTGGACAGACGGTCTCGGGGATGGAGAACGGGGCCGTCCCTGAGGTCTGTGCTCGTGTGGACGGCACCGGGGTGTCATCTCACCTGTTCTCTGCAGGCCACAGACCTTCACCCAGCTGACATCAACGGGAAAGCCGACCCCTACATTGCCATCAAGCTGGGGAAGACGGATATCAAAGACAAGGAGAACTACATCTCCAAGCAGCTGAACCCCGTCTTTGGAAAGTGAGTTGCCCCAGCCCCTGTTACCCCTGGGAGGGGTGAGCTAAGCCTAAGCCAAGCTTGCCAGCCCTCGGACCTGCGCCCTGGCCATCCCACAGCTGCTGCTGGGGCTCAGGAGACTGGATCCATCGCAGAACTTGCCTTGCGAGCCGCGTAGGGCATCCTCACCTCAGCCACCTGTCCTTGGCCAAGCGGTGTGGTCAGTGCGGTACGGGGTGTTTGGGAGACATCCGTGTCTGGCCGAGCTGAAGCATCTGCTTTGGGCATCGTTAGACCTGGGCTCCAGCCTGGCTCTCCCCTGACACACAAACCCGGGCGAAGGGCTGTTGGAGCACTCACCGTGTGCCACCTCCTGCCCAAGGCTGCTGGATCTGGTCGAGCTCATGCAGAGATTCGGTTAAACCCCCTGCCTTGGGTGTCCTGCAGTGGTGGATGCAAATTAAACACTGTCCACAGGCTGGAGCAGACCCACCTCACCCCTGTGTCCAGCTTGAGTAGCAGTCCAGACCCTTCAACAGATTTTTTTCTTTTTCTCCCGGCTTAGATCCTTTGACATTGAGGCCACGTTCCCCATGGAGTCCATGCTGACCGTGGCGGTGTACGACTGGGACTTGGTGGGCACTGACGACCTCATTGGAGAGACCAAGATTGACCTGGAGAACCGCTACTACAGCAAGCACCGAGCTACGTGTGGGGTGTCGCAGACTTACTCCATGTACGGGCGAAGCTTTCCCTCCCCGACCTGCTGCCTGGACCCATCTTCCACGCCAAGCCTAGATCTCCTTGTTTATTCGTAGAACCACAGAACGGTTTGGGTGGGAAGGGACCTTGGAGCCCACCCAGTGCCACCCCCTGCCATGGGCAGGGACACCTCCCACCAGCCCAGGTTGCCCAAAGCCTCATCCAGCCTGGCCTTGAACCCCTCCAGGGATGGAGCATCTCCTCCACAGCAGAGGAGCAGATTTTGTGACCAGGGCAGCAGTGGGGTGGGTTGTAAGGAGCCCAGGGCAGGGAGGAAGGGACTGGGGGACACTGGTGGGACTGGGAATTTCAGGTCTGAGCCAGCACAGAGTATAGGGACTGCAGTGGAAGGCGTTGGGGTGGAAGGAAGGGTGTTGGGAAAGTAGAGTGGGGGCACAGAGGGATCTGGTCTGAAGGTCCACGCTTTCTGCCCCAGATCCTTCCCCTGTGAATCCCAGGTCCTTCATGGCAGTAGCTTTAGTTTTTTTGCTGGCAGAGGGGAACAAAAATCACTTTTTCCTCCAAATCTTGCTGCTGCTTCCCTGACCTTGCTCTCTTGCTGGCAGACACGGCTATAACACCTGGCGTGACCCCATGAAGCCCTCCCAGATCCTGTCCAAGCTGTGCAAAGAGGGCAAGGTGGACGGGCCGCACTTTGGGCCAGGAGGAAGGGTGAAAGTTGCCAACAGGGTCTTCACCGGCCCCACGGAGATCGAGGATGAAAACGGTACCTGCCCCATGGGATGAAGGGTGTGGAGGGGGGCTCTGGGGTGTCCCCTCGTCATCCAGGATTGGAGACGTGTAGAGTGGCCCCATCACCCCAAAGCAGCATGGCAATCCCTCTCCATCCACCACCTAAATGGACCTTCCAGTATGGGACCAGTTGGACAGAGTCTTAAAGGCCACCCAGGCCAGTGGGCTGCTCTCAGAGTCACTCTGGGGCATCCGTAGCAGAGCGTCACCTTTGAGAATGTCCTCCAAGGAGCAAGGAGGACATCCCACCCTGCCCTTCCCGGGTTTAGGAGGCCGTTCTCCATGTAACTGTGTCCCCAAACGTTGGTGGTGTCCCAGCGCACTCGTGTGCTCGAGAAAGATGAAGGCGGGAGGGGTGCGGAAGAGGAGGAGAACACGGTCAGTGGACACGGAGCTGGGACGATGCAGGCTGGGAGGGATGTGGACCTTCTGCAAGTGACTAGGGTCAGCGAGAGGAGGAAGAGGAGTTAGGAGGTGTTGGCTGAAGGACAAAGCATACCCGAGGAAATGGAGAGGAGTAGCTAGCCGGGGTGGTTCCGCTCTCCTGGAGCGTAGGGGTGGTGGAGCAGGGTTGTTGGCCATCCGTGGTGTCCCTCTGCCCAGTTCTCCCAGCTCAGCCCCGCTTTGCCCGCGCAGGTCAGAAGAAGCAGACGGATGAACACCTGGCCCTGACCGTGCTGCGCCACTGGGAGGACATCCCCCGGGCGGGCTGCAAGCTGGTCCCCGAGCACGTGGAGACGCGGCCGCTGCTGAACCCCGACAAGCCGGGCATCGAGCAGGTCCTCAAATGTCCCAGAACAGAAGCAGCCCACGCCGAGGGGCTTTGCGGAGCCCCCAAGCATGGAGCAGAGATGCCAGCTGGGCAGACCAGCCGTAACCCACCTTGTCGTGGGGGAAGCCACCGTGGGTGGCACTGGGGCATCACCAGCCTTTGACAGCCACCCGCTGACCCCAGCAGGCTCCATCTTCAGTGCCTCTCCTGCTCCACTCCATACCCCCAAGTCTCTTGGTCCCCCCACTTTCCCCCATGCCTGTGGACCTCAGCACCACGCCGTGCCAGGGGAAACTTCTGCAGGGGGTGGAAAAGGTCTCACGGGATGGAGGAACCTGGCCCCACATCTGGCCGGGTTCAGTGCCGCAGACCCGGCCCCACATCTGGCCGGGTTCAGTGCCGCAGACCCGGCCCCACATCTGGCCGGGTTCAGTGCCGCAGACCCGGCCCCACATCTGGCACGGTCAGACTGATGGGGAAGGGCAAGAGGAGCTTGGGGAGGGGGATGACACAGCTGGTGGGGGAGGGACAAGGGGAGCTGACTGCACCTCTCCAACCTTGCAGGGTCGCCTGGAGATGTGGGTGGACATGTTCCCCATGGACATGCCAGCGCCCGGCCCCGCCATTGATATTTCTCCCAGGAAACCAAAGAAGTAAGGAACCTCCCAGCCCACCCACCCCAGGGGAAACGGGAGCCTGGGGATGGAGCCCAGCTTCTCCCCTCTCCTGCTGCCACTCCACCGCCCAGCCCGCTGCCTGGGTACCTCAACCGTGCCGGTATTTCCAGAGGTCCCGAGACTGGAGTCCTGGAGGAATGTTTTCCCCTTCCAGCGCTGCTCCTGAAGGGTGGCATCCCGCCCGCTCCAGCCCCATCGCTCTCGTAGTCGAGGAAATTAAGTTCCCTGCCCTGACCCCCTCCCAGGGCAACGCATCCCTGGGCACCTTGGGTGGACCCTTCCCAGGAGGCGATGGCTGGAAGGTCACTGGGACAGGGAGGGTTACTGGGACAGTGCTGGTCGATCCAAGCAGGACAGAGCAGGCGACAGTGCAGGAGAGTCCTTCCCTCCCCACCCTGCCCTCTCCCAGCTCATTTAGAGAGAAGAAACGACTTTTCTTCCCTCGGCATCCCTCCCAGCCCTGCCTGACCCTGCCTGACTCTGTCCTTGGGCCCCTTTTTTTCCCACCCCCTGGACTGGGATACTGGGATGGCACTGGGCATACTGGTCAGGAGCCTCCTGAACGTCCCTTGATCCCAGTGGGCTGCAGATGGGGTCTGAGCAGGCAGCTGCAGGAAAGCTGAGCCCAGGGGCAGGGTCCAGAGACCAGTACAGACTGGAAAAGCAGAGGGCTGGCTGCCGGAGAGCCCGGGACAGCCGCTGACCCACGATGTCCCCATCGATTGGGTGAAGGAAGCTGTAAATCCCCTTTCCCCTCGCCTGCGGGACTCCCTGGCGATGTGTTGGGCTTGTAGCCACGTGGCTGCCTTTGCCACTGTCCCCAGCCTCTCCCTCTAGAGCTGCTCTCTCCATCACCAGGATTCCCAACCAAGCCAAACGGGACAGGGGAGCCCCGGGCTGCTGCACCCAAAGGCGGTGCTGGGAATATCTCGGCATCTCTAGAGCTGCTGGAGTCCCGAGAGGGACCCTGGTGCCCCGTGGGCTGCCCTGGGCGGGGGACACGGTTCACTTCTGAAGGCAGCAATAGTTCCCCCCCAGTTTCCAGGGGCGGACAGCTGGGTAAGGCAGGGAAACCAGGAACAGGAGCTGGCCTCAGGCTGTTTGGCAGACCCCACAAACCTACCGCAGACCAAGGCTGGGCTGCTCCCCCCAAGCTTTTGGCTTGAGTCTTGCAGAGGGAGGTCCAGCTCCCCTTGCTGCTCTGCTCCCGTGCTGATCCCAGCTCTCATGGAGACCCCCCCATCCCGTTCTTGCCCTCGTGCTCCCTCCGGTACCATCCCCGTGAGCGGCTCCCAGCCCGGTTCCTGGCAGCATCCCCCCGTTCCCGCCCGTCCCCGCGCCTCACCTCCTTGTCTCCCTTCCTCCTGCCAGATATGAGCTTAGAGTGATAGTGTGGAACACAGACGAGGTCATCCTGGAGGACGATGACTACTTCACTGGCGAGAAATCCAGTGACATTTTTGTCAGGGGGTAGGTACAGCCCGGCACGCCCCTGCCACCTCCTCCGCTTCCCCGGCGCAGGGGGGATGCTGGTGCTGGCTGGGGTCCGTGGGGTGGGTTTGGGGTGGGGAGGGGGGTATGGCGTGGGCCGTGGCGGAGGGTCTGGGGGTGCCAGCGCTGCCGTTGTGTTCTGTGCTGTGTCTCTCGCCTCTCCATCTCTCTCTCTCGTGGCTGCACGACCCTCTGCGTGTGCCTGGGCTGCACCCCCCACCCCAGCTTCGAGCTGCGGGTTATTATCTGGAACACCGATGAGGTGGTGTTGGAAGATGATGCTTTCCTGGCGGGAGAGAAGATGTCTGACATCTATGTCAGGGGGTAATGGCTGAGGCCCCCCTGCTTGGTCCCGTCTGCCCCTTTTTTTTCCCCTTTTTTCCCCTTTTTTGACCTTGTCTCGATGCCCCCACCTGGCATTCCAGCCCTGCAGCCCCTGGTTCCAGCCAAGCCCTGGTTAGTGCCCATCTCTGCTTCCCTCCCACCCAGCAGGAGGGGAAAGCCCCTTCCAAAGCTCACCCGTACGGGGGGGGACCCACACCCCTCCACCCCCAAATTCTTTGCGGGACCCCAAGGCAGTGCAGCAGCATCTCAGGCTGGCGGCTGATTAAACCATTTAACGGCTCGGTGCTTCCTCTGCAGCCTCCCTGGGTCTCCTCTGCGTGCCCCCCGTCCTCCTCTCATGAAACCGGGTCACTTTTGGTGTCTCGGGTCCTATCAGCCCGGTGGCTTTCCTGCCATGGCTCTGAGCCGGAGATGCTCCAGCCCTTCCCCACCGGGGGGAATCACTTTTGCGTTTCGTGGGGCAGAGCAGGGCAGCGGCACGCTCACAGCTCCAGAGAACAACCCTGGGCGTGGATTGCCCCCCAGGACCGACAGACACCCCAAAACCCTGAGTCTGGGGGGCGCAGGGACCCTCCTCCCTGTCCCTTTTGCTCCGGGGATCCTCCTCCCTGGAGCCAGGAATTGGGGGCACATGTGGTGGCACAGCGGGCATGGCCACCCCGTCCCCCAGGGTGGCAGGATGGGGACCCCGCTGTCCCCAGTGCCACGGTGCCTCTCTGAGCTGGGGACTTCGGGTCCTTTCTCTGGAGATGGGGTCAGCGGAGACCCCCCAGCCTGGAGCTGAGCCTGCAGCAGCCCCTCAGTACCTCCCCTGCCATGGGGGGGGTCTGCGGTGACCGGCACAGACCCAGCTGCTGGCCAAGCCCCCCATGGTGGGGTGAGAACATCTCCACCACTTCCCTGATCCTGTCCCCTCCACCAGGGCGGGATGGGGACATCCCTCCAGCACGCTCAGCTCCGGACCCCCAGCTCCTGCCCACCCCTCTACCATCCCCCTGCCCCGAGGAAGACCCCCGGCAGCCCTCTTGCATTTCTTGCTCTCGAGCCCCTCGTTCCCTCTCGTCCCTTGACCCCGTGCCCGTTGTGCCCTTTGGAGACGGGCAGCCCCAGCCCGTTGCTCACGCCTTTGGTGTCCTGGAGCCATCCTGGCTGTGTGGACAGGATGGTCCTGTGCCCTCTCCTCCCTCCGGTAATGTGTGTCACTCTGTCACCCCTCCGGGCTTTGCAGGTGGCTGAAGGGTCAGCAGGAGGACAAGCAGGACACGGATGTCCATTACCACTCGCTCACGGGTGAGGGCAACTTCAACTGGCGCTACATCTTCCCCTTCGACTACCTGATGGCGGAGGAGAAGATCGTCATCTCCAAGAAGGAGTCCATGTTCTCCTGGGATGAGACCGAGTACAAGATCCCCGCTCGCCTCACCCTGCAGGTCTGGGACGCCGACCACTTCTCAGCCGACGATTTCCTCGGTGAGCCGGGGGTCTTCTGAGATGGGGCAACGGGGCAGCTGGTGGGGCTGGACACGCAGGGGACAATGGGGGGTGAGGCCATGGGGACAGGACCTGGAAGGGCAGCTCCTGCTCCTCAACATCCTACAAACCCCGTAGATGCTGCTGGTGAGAGCAGGGAGGATGGTGCCCCATCCCTGGAGGGGTTCAAGGCCAGGCTGGATGAGGCTTTGGGCAACCTGGGCTGGTGGGAGGTGTCCCTGCCCATGGCAGGGGGTGGCACTGGGTGGGCTTTAAGGTCCCTTCCCACCCAACCCATCCTGGGACTCTATGACATGCCTCTGGTCCCCAGAGCTGGTTCAGGGTTGCTCTCCAGGGCGGGAGATGCTGGCCCAGCCCACCTCCAGCCAAGGTCTCAGCGCTCTGGGGACACGCCAACATCCCTGTGTCCCTCTTTCTCCTGCCAGGGGCCATCGAGCTGGACCTGAACCGCTTTCCCCGGGGAGCCAAGACGTCGAAGCAGTGCAGCCTGGAGATGGTGACCAACGAGGCGGAGCTGCCCATGGTCTCCATCTTCAAGCAGAAGCGGGTGAAAGGCTGGTGGCCCTTCGTGGCCAGAGACGAGAATGATGAGCTGGAGGTCACCGTAAGGAAGGGGAAACGGGAGGGATCTGACATCCTGGGGATCACACCACCCCCTGCACTTGCCTCCGGTCCCTCGGGTCCCCTCTTGTCACCGTGTCACGGGGGGCTGAGGAGGGGTGGGGGGCACTGCCCGGGTCTCAGCACCCCTCTCTGCTCCCATCAGGGGAAGGTCGAGGCTGAGCTGCACCTCCTGACGGCAGAGGAGGCAGAGAAATCCCCCGCCGGGCTGGCACGCAATGAGCCGGATCCGCTGGAGAAACCCAAGTAAGGAGGAAAACCCACTCCCCCGCCGGGTCCTGGGCTCCTGGGAGGGGCTGGGGGGTCCCTGGGGAGGGAGCCAGGCTCTTTCCCTCGGCGCAGGCTGATCCAGGGAGGGATCCTGCCCCTCCCTTTGCCCACCCTCCCTTCCGCGCATCCCTTCTCCGTGGCCATGGCATTAACGGTGGGATTTTCCTTCCCCTGCAGCCGCCCGGACACGTCCTTCATTTGGTTCCTGAACCCGCTCAAATCCATCAAATACCTCATCTGCACCCGCTACAAGTGGCTCATCATCAAGATCGTGCTGGCCCTCCTGCTCCTCATCATGATCGCCCTCTTCCTCTACAGCATGCCCGGCTACATGGTCAAGAAGCTGCTGGGAGCGTGAAAAAGGGGAGCAGGAAGCGTGGGAGCATCCTCTGTGCCCCCAGCCCCACACCCCATCCCTCCCTGCCCCGTGCCCTGCTCCTCCCACAGCCTCGCAGCGGCTTCGGGGACATCTCCTCCCTCCTGCTGCTGGACCTCCTCCTTGGCATTCCTCCTGGGGGGGTCCCAGCTGCGGGTTCAGTCCTGGAGAAATGGGGCTGGAGGATGACGTCCCTCCCCGGGGGCTGGTGGAGGTGCCGGGCTGGCTACTGTGGGGCAAGCAGGCTCGGGGGGCTCATAGCCCACTGGGACCATGGCTGGTTCCCTCCTGGGGCCAGGGGCTGTGTCGCTGGACCCATGGGATGGCTCCCGAACGGCTCCGTGGAGGGATGTTGAGAAACAAGGATGAAGCAGGGATCGGGGATGGAGCAGCTGGGGACACACCAGTCCCCCCAGGGTGGGGACAGGGCACAGAGCAGCCCCCGTGCCTCTCCCCACACTGTCCCTGCTCCACTGGTGGCTCTGGAGGTCACCGTCCCCTGGCACAGGAGCTCGTCCCAGTGCAGGGGACACCGGGCATCGTGCCCCAGGAGCCACCCTGGGAGCATCCCGCAGCTCCATCATCTTCCCAAGGCTGCTGACCTGGGGTGGGGGTGGCTGGACCCCCCCGGGGCTCACAGGGAGCCAGGGACTCTGCTCCTTTCTCAGTTTCCATTTATTTTGGTTGGATTGGAAGGGACAGCCGCGGGAGTTGTTCTTGCCGCGTGTATTGGGGAAGGGCTCTGTTCTCAGCTCACCGCGATACCCGGCCCTTGAAAAGCTGCTTTCCTGGGCTCTGGGGGGGCGAGACCCTCACGGAATAACGGAGGAGGTTTGGGAATGTTTTTAGGATACTGCTGTTTTAATCAGTCAATAAAAACCAGCTTTCGTTTCTGAGTTCTCCAGCACGGTCTTGTGGTAGGGGGGAGACTGCTCCTCGCTGGCTGCTTCTTGTAGAGGCCCAGGATGGTTTGGGTGGGAGGGACCTTAAAGCCCACCCAGTGCCACCCCCTGCCATGGGCAGGGACACCTCCCACCAGCCCAGGTTGCCCAAAGCCTCATCCAGCCTGGCCTTGAACCCCTCCAGGGATGGGGCACCCACAGCTTCTCTGGGCAACCACCTCACCCCCCGCAGATCAGGATGTGCTGGGACGGGGACACGGTCCTGGCACCGGCGGGTAGCCCACCGTAGGGAGGGGAGCTGCGCCGCCTTCTCCTTTGCAGACACCCACCTTGGGGCTGGGGGTTTGGTTTGTGGCCACCAAATTGCATCAAAATCCAGGCAGACACAGAGGTCTGGATCGCTGTGTGTGCAGCTCGGGGTGTCCTGCACCTCGTCCTGCTGCCTGCTCCATCACCTCGCTGCAAAAGAGTAAGAACCCAGCTCTCGGCATGCTGCCCTCGAGCCCACACCCTGCCTCCCCTCCTTCCCCACCATGTGTGGGGTTCACGATGACTTAACTGGGATGCAGGAGCCAGCACATCATCGCTTTCCCCTTGCCGCGTCCTGCCCCAGCTCGCTCCCATCCCTGCAGCACTTCAAGCACGGCCACGGGAGGAGAATAAACCCCTTGGCTCCACGGTGGGAGCTTTTCCAGCTCTGCCCTGGCAGCAAGAGTTGCTCAAAGTGGGGCTGGAGCTCCGGAGGCCAGGCACTGCTGCCCAAACCTGGCCCCTCTGCTCAGCAGAAAGGGGAGAAAAAAAAAAAAAGAAAAAAAAAGACAAAGGGCATTAAAAGGCTCGGAAAAAATTTATTCCTTACTGAACTTTAATATTTTTTCGTTTGGTTGGAACACAATAAATATTTCAGTAATCGGACTGGAATTCAAACCCACCGCCGCAGCTGAGCTCCCAGCAACAGGGCTGG
Organism: Pterocles orientalis; assembly: GCA_011057875.1. NCBI lineage: Eukaryota > Metazoa > Chordata > Aves > Pterocliformes > Pteroclidae > Pterocles > Pterocles orientalis. The sequence continues at coordinate 93,539 of WKFP01013931.1, forward strand.
GGGGGAGCGATGGGGGTCCCCGGGACCGCGGCAGTGCCGGCACCGCTGCGCCCAGCCACGCTGCTCCCTCGGATCGGAGTTTAGGGGCAACCCTGCACCGAGGGATGCGAGCTGCTCCGCTCCCGGGGGGAGCCCAGCAGAGCCCCCCAAGCCCCCGGGGAGCCAGACCCCGCTGAGAGCATCTCGGCAGAGGGCTCGATAGGGACAGGACCCAACCAAACCCGCAAACACGGCTTTCCCGCATCGTTTCACAGCCCCAGGACAGCAGCCCCGGCTCTCCAGCCCCGCTGCGCAGGGTTCAGTGGCAGAACCGGGGTGCAGAGCCCAGTTAGAGCCTCCAAACTGGTTCCAGAAGGACGAGGCAGCATCACCAACTCCTTCCCCAGCCTGCCCAGGAAAAGCGAACAGCTGCACGGACACAGACCGCCGATGATGCTCCGAAGGGCTGCAGAGGAGCTCCCTGTCCTCCCCCAACACCAGGAGAGCAGGGGTAGGAGCCCAGGGAGCCGGGACTGTTCCCAAAACCTCTCGGAGATAAGGCTTGAGGCTGAAATGCTCAGAGCCAAAAGCAGCCTGGGACCCAGCCCCGCTGGCACCCGCACACGGATCCCCACCACCACCACCACCAGCAGCAGCTGGAAGCTCGAGGGACGGACACAGGTCAGGCTGAAATGCTGTCCCATCCCTGGAGGGGTTCAAGGCCAGGCTGGATGAGGCTTTGGGCAACCTGGGCTGGTGGGAGGTGTCCCTGCCCATGGCAGGGGGTGGCACTGGGTGGGCTTTAAGGTCCCTTCCCACCCAAACCATCCTGGGACCCTACAAACGGTGACATTTTCCAGAAGCAAAGATGCCAGCGGAGCACCCAGCATCACCCCGTCCTCACCCACCGGCCGGAGCGAGGCAGGAGAGCTGGCAAAACCAGGAGGGGTCAAGCTTGCAACCCCCCGCCAGGGATGTGGGTCTGCTTTAGGAAAGCAAAGAGGAAAGGAGCTGTTAGCTGTCCCCTCCCCGGCACGGTGTCCCCCGGCCCCGGGGTAAGGGACCGCTGGCGTGCTGAAGGACTCCCGCCGCACGCTCAGCAAAATGGGAGAACTGGAAACAAGACTCTGCCTCTGGGAAGCTCCCGCAGGTTTTGGAAGGATGCAGAGACCCCAAGCACAGTTCTGCCATCAATGAATGCGACCAGAGCTCAGCGATGTCTTGTCTGCACAAAAATCAACTCTGCCCTCGGACACGTGTATGGAAAAAAACAAAAAATCTGAGCTAGTTTCTGAAAAGCTGCACTTCTCTGAAGCCTTCCCCCGTCTATGGCAGCAGGTTCTTGGAGGAGTTCAGGGGACTGGCTGGAACGGACCCGAGCAGCTCCGGGACTACAGCCCGCGGGTACCCGGCGCTCCGGGGAGGTGACATCAGGCCACTTCTATTTAAGGAGCTTAAACAGATGCTTGCGGAGCCTTCAAAGCTCACGCCGGCACCACTCTGCTCCCGGGCGCTGGCACAGGAACTGTATCGGGTGGCGGATGTTTCCGAGAGCGGAGCTGAGCCCTCACAGGGACCGACCGCAGAGGAGAGCCGGGAACCGGGGGAGGAACAAGCCAGAACCACAGCGCAGGGAGTTTGGTTCTCCTGCGGTCTGTACACACACAGGTCTGACACAGTCCCAGGATGGTTTGGGTGGGAAGGGACCCACCCAGTGCCACCCCCTGCCACGGGCAGGGACACCTCCCACCAGCCCAGGTTGCTCAAAGCCTCATCCAGCCTGGCCTTGAACCCCTCCAGGGATGGGGCACCCACAGCTTCTCTGGGCAGCCTGAGCTGCAGTCGCAGCGTTTGTGCTCTTAAAACATTTTTTTAGCACGACGGAGGTCCCCAAACCTGCACTTCACCCTCAGCCCCCGCTGCACTTGGGAGACGAACCCCAACCCTGACCAGGCTGCAGGTGGTGCTTCTTCTCCCCTCGGCTCCCCAAGTCCCGCCCTGACACGGTGACATGTCCCAATTTCCCCCAAAAACCTGCCGCAGGCGCTGGTCCCCTCTCCCCGCAGCACAGGGACCTGCCCCGAGCCCGAGGGCAGGACACCGCCATCCCAGAGGGTCCTGAAGGTTTTTTTCCTGGTAATACTCTGTATCGAGATAAAATCTGCAAAACAGATTTAGAAAAGCAGAAGCCAGTCCTATTATCAAGTCAGCAGTAATTAAACAAACATCATTAAGACTATCCCTGGAAGAAGAGACAACACAGAAGAGCTCAAGCCAGGAGGAGGAGATGTCCCACCCCGAGGAGCACGAGACAAGCAACCACCCCCCAACACAGTCACCCCCAGATGCCGTCAGCGAGGAATACATTTATTCTTAAGACTTCAACCCATTATTATTAACAAAATTTGTTTCTCAGCACGCCGCACCTCACCATGGTTTGGTCTTTTGATCAAGCCTTTCCCTTCCCCCCGAGAAGCCAGGAGCAGCAATCCCTTTATTTCTAAAGCCCGAACAGACCCCCACCCACCCCCGGCTTCGCAGCGGCATGAGTCGGGAGCAGCCGCGTGTGCCCCGAGGTCAGCAAGCACCGATTTCAGGAGATGATTTTTCTAGTTTCAAGGTGCAATAAATTAAGGCACCATAAACCCAGGACTCTCCCAAGACAAAGCCTGCACGGGTAGGAAGCGGTTGCAGTTTTTAAGAGATCTTTCTCCTACAGCCCAACAGGTTTGAGCAGGGTTTGGAGCGTCACCAAGGGGGTTTTCAGGGTACAGAACGTGCTGCGAAAGCGTGCCGGCTCTCAGCGGCGTGAGACAGGACAATCAGAGACCAAGCACCATCCTCAAACGACCAGACTCCTTCCCCCAGCGTTAGCACTGACCCCGTACCGCTGAAGGGAAGAGCCCAAGGCAAGCTCCAGGCTTGGGACCCCAGCGGAAAGCCCGAGGGAACAGCTCAGTTATTCCCTGGTCCTGCAAACACATCACGAGAAAATAAACCATCCAACCTCTCCGCCTTTCATCAGCGCTGCCGGCACTATTTTGCAATCTGAACGCATCCCGTGGATAAGCGTCATGTCCCTGTAATTCCTGCACGAGCACGATTCTCTCCCGTTCTATTCCATCAAACAGAACCAAAAACTCAAGCACAGCCCAACTCATTTGTACGCTTAAGGGTTGGGTGGTTTGTTTTTTTTCCTATACAACGTCACTAAAATATATAGGAGCCAGCTACTTTATTAAATAAACTCTGAAACCCTTTCCCCCTCTCCCGGGTTAGACGCCTTTCCCAGACACGCCGGCACAGACCCCGACGAACGCCCCAGCTCGCTCCTCGCAGGGCGTACCGGCACCGGGCGGCGCTTGCCTCCGCAGCTCAGTCCGCACGCTGACGCTTCCGATTTACAAAAGAAAAAAAGCGTTAAACAAGCAAGCTACAATTCGAAGGTTTCCTAAAGCAGGAGGAGCCGTCACCCGCAGAAGGAAAACGCTGCGACCGAGCTCCTACGAACCCTGCTGCGCGATAATCAGCGTCAAAGCTTGTTCCCGCGGTAGGTTACATGCGCACAGGCGGCCGTGCTTGTTCGCCTCCGGATGCAGCCTTTCCAGAGCCTGGGTTTAAGCTACACTCTTCATTCAAGCACAGGTCTTCATTAAATAAAACGAAAAGAAAATCAGCATTCAGTCTTCACCACCCCACTCGAACTCAATTACAAAAATTTTAAAAAAAACCAACGCAAACATTTTTTTTTTTTACAAATGGACAGTAAACAAACACATCCCTGGATGAGACACGCAGCTGCTGAGGACGCTGGGTTTGAAAAGAAAAATTTGGGAAGGATTCCCACCACACACAGACACACACGCACGCACGCCTGGGAGCTTTCTGAAGGTGCACACGCGACACGCAGTAAGGTGCTTCTCGAAGCGGTGGATGTGCTCCTGGCGATGGTCTGGTGGGAAGAGGACGAGCAGAGCGAGCCCGGCTGCGGAAGGAGAGGCGCGGGCAGCATGCGGTCACCCAGCAGAGCCGACCCCAAACAGCAGATTTGTACTGGCAGGAGATGGGGAGGCGGACGGGCTGGGGTCAGCCGCTTTCTGCTGCCGAGGGGAGCCCAGAGCCCGCTCCCCGCGGGGAACACACACGGACAGACAGGAACGTGGTCCAGACGTGGTCCCAGGTACCCCCGGCTCCAGCAGCGGAGGCAGGAGCTGCCTTCCCACTCTTACGGAAAACTGAGCCTTGATTTTCTGGGCCCCTCAAGTAGAATATTACTGGAAGTTGTGTGTGGTGTTCTCTTTTTCTCCCCTCTTAAAAAAAAACAACAAAAAACGCTGCGAGCATTTGCCCCAGGAGGTGACTGCAGGAAGGCAGGACAGAACGTGGGAGAAGTGTCACCATCTGTACCCCACGCACCAGCCCAGGGCGAGGGCTGCCCAGCAGGACCAGGGACAGCCGGGAACTCCCTCGACCACCAGGATGTTCCCCTGACCCTGGAGAACCGTTACGTTGGTTTTTGGTGACGGATGAAGATGCTTTGCTCAGCTAAAGCCATTTGCACCCCCAACCGGCTTTACCCGAGCAAGAGCTGGGGTTTGAGGTTTCACTGGGAACATTCAGCTGGTCGAATATACAGTAACAGTGACCGGGAAGGCTACCCTCCTCCTCCGCTTCCCCCCAAAACCCAAAGCCCGTGTTCGTGGAACAGCAGCGGGGGCCGCCCCGTGCCAGTCCTGCCCTGGCTGCACCGGATACCGTGCGTAGGTTGCCCTGATGTCCGTCCAGAGGATAGGTTCAGATCCGTGGTGATGGTTGAAGTATTTACAGGTATTTGCAGCAGTTATTTACAGTACTTCTGCAGACCGCAAGCTGATTTTCTCTTCCTCCGCTCCTAGTCAATCCGGCGTGGGTTTCTTTAGGGAGAAGGGCCGTATATTGAAGTGCCGGCTCAGCTGGCTCACCTGGGGACAAGGCAGATGACAGGACGGTGTTAGCGATGCTCGGAGGGACGAGGAGGAAAGCAGGCAGAGCACCCGACCGGTTCCCTGTATGGTGGAGAAGCCCCTGCCACCTTCCTGACCCTGCTTTCCCCACCCTGTACGTTCCCAACAGCAGATCTGGACCACAGCCTCTGTCCTGTGCGATGGGGACAGGGGCCAAACCCTGTCCCTGCCAGCCCGACACAAGGTGCAGCCTTGCTCCTTTCCCACATCCTCCCAAGCAGCAGCCTGGCCCGTCCAGGAGCAGGGTCTAGTCTGTTCCTGTCATCCTTGGGGACAGGAGTGAGCAACGCCTGCCCTGAGCCCAGGCACGCAGGATATCACCCCGTGGTCCTGCTCCCCCTCTGCCCCGAGCCCAGGCACACAGGATATCACCCCGTGATCCTGCTCCCTCTCCATCCTGAGCCCAGGCACGCAGTATATCACCCCGTGGTCCTGCTCCCTCTCCATCCTGAGCCCAGGCACACAGGATATCACCCCGTGGTCCTGCTCCCTCTCCATCCTGAGCCCAGGTACGCAGGATTTCACCCCACGGTCCTGCTCCCTCTCTGCCTGTCCCAGTAGAGTTGTAAATAATTTCCTTAAATTAATTCGATCATCTCAGGTATCACTCCTTGAATCCATCTGCAATTCGACCTGGGGGTCGGCTGCGGTGACCATGGGGACACACACGAGGACACAGAGCGAGGGAACCCAGCCCCATGTTTTGGATAATCGGGTGCCTTTTACACCAGCCTTTGGAAGAAGCCCTCAGCACCTCTTTTGAGCACACAAGAAAACCACAGAGGGCTGAGAGCTGCACCAGGAAAGCAGACAGGAGGATAAAAGGGATGGTGGCACCGGCATCTGGTGCCCGCAGAATCAGCATCACTGCAGAACCGAGAGCAGTGCTGGGCAGCACCCGAGGCTGAGCCGGGCACCGAGGCAGGGCAGAGGGGTTATTCCTCATCATTCCTCCCAAATTCCGAGTAGTTTGGGCTGATGTCCCACTCACAGAGGCTTCAAAGGCTCTTCAGCTCCAGGTTTCTTTCCTCCTGGAAGAGGCGAGGGCACAGAGGGGCCCTGGGGAAGCTGGAGGGGCAGGAGGGGAACACAGACCCAGGGGAGCAGAGCACCGAGCAGCTCAGCGCAGGGATGGGCACGCCCGGGCAGGAGGATTACACCATCTGCTCAGTCCCCATCGCCAGCTACGATTCCAAGACCAAATTTATTTAAGCTTCTTAGCTACTCAAATCCTTCTCGCACAGAAGCCTCACTACACTAATCGGGAAGACGAGCCAACCCGGCTATTAATTCTTTGCTGTAATTACAGTTCAGGCTCGACTCTGGAGGCTCCAAATCAGAGCTGGGGTTCCCAGGGGACAGGCTTCCCAAGGAGGGTGGCACGCACATGGCAGCAGCCAGCTCCGCAGGGGACATTGGGTCTCTTGTCCTCATTCCTCAGCAGCTTCTTGGGACATTTCTAACGGCACTCTGTCTCCTCCGAGTTTGTTTTCTCTCTTAATCCAAATGCAGAGCAAGGGGAGTAAATCCATCCCTGGAGCTCTACAGGGGCGAAGGCATGGCAGTGTCCCCATGTTCCCTGGCAGGGACATCCCAACCCGTCCTGGCTCTCCCAGCGAGGGCACATCAGCGAGGTCAAGGATTGAACTCATCAACCAACGTGACACCAGCAGTTGAACCTTTTCCACTCAGCCTGCCCGAGGGGCAGACACAGCATCCGCTGCTCTGGGTACCGACCGGAGCCGTCCCCGGGTGCGGGTCACATCCAGGCTTGTCACTAAACCGCAGCCAGGAGGAGTTAAACACGGCCACAGAGGTGCTTCAAACTCATCTCCGCTACCACAGCCCCCCTGGCGTGGTGTAAAGCTTGCTTCAAACCCAGGGGACAGCCACACAAGCCTCTCGCAGGGACGTCAGCTCGAGTTCCCCGCGGTCACAGGCAGCACAGAGCCGTTCCCAGCGACATTCCTGTTTTTCAGCGGTTTTCCATCAGCACCCCAGCAAAGCCGGAGCCCCAAACCCCCGTGCTGAGGTCACCTACCACGACCACCCCGTAGTGGATGTGCGCCAGGGTGAGGAAAGCGGTCAGCAGGTAGAGGAGAAGCGTTTCGCTGTGGGGCACGCCGCCGGACATCACCGCGAAGAGCACGGCCGCGATGGGGAGCAGCATCCAGTTCAGAGGCTGGCAGCGCGTGCTGCTCATCTGACAGACGATCAGCTGGCACTGCGGGAAGAGAAAAGTGTCACCGCTTGTGCCCGGTGCAGGGAGGACGGTCACACACGTACCAATCGTCCACGCTTACAACCACCCTCGCGCAGTTTCCCCAAGTTTCTCACTCGGGATCTTTCTTTGCGTTAGAATTCCTGCAGGGTGAGGGGCAGGAGATAAGAGGGAAAGGGAATCTTTAAAAGCAAAAGGAGTTCCCTTGAGCTGCGGGAGCCTTACCAGCGTTAGCTGCACCACCAGCAGAAAACCCCACCGAGCAGCAGCGTGGGCTGCGGGACCCAGGGACACCCCGAGCTGCCCAGCCGAGGTGCCTTTGCTAAGGTCTCAACAAGCACAGATGCAGCACGCAGCTAAATCGGATTTTGATGAAAACTTCAGTCTCCCGCATTTTCAGTTTATCCCAAAAAAGGGAGCAGGAACTCCTTCCACATCCGCAGTTTGCTGTTGCACAGAGGACGTGTGCAAACACACCCCGCTGAACTAATTCTCTAGTCTCTCAAGAGCGAGAGCTGCAGCAGAAAATCCGCAGACCCCAACCCCTGTCTGCCTTCGTAGCAAAACAGAAAAGCTGTTAATCTTCACGCCTCCCTTCTCTGCTCACGTCTGAGCTGGGCTTTTCCTTCCTGCCTCCTGCGTACCCCCGGGAGATAAACCGGAGCGCAAAGCCAAAGCTGCTTACGGAGATGTTAGCGAAGGCGGTTCCAACCATGAAATAGAAGAGCCTGGGATGGAGCTCCAGGATGTCTGTCGGGGACACGAAGATCCACGTGGTGCAGAGCAGGAAGAGCAGCACCGGGGACACCAGCGGCAGCATGATTTCATACACAGAGTGGTGCTTCAAGGTGTTATTTTTATAAGCCCTGGAACGCAAAGAAATGAAAATCCATGGAACCACAGCTCCCTGCCTTCAGGAGGGGACGGCAAAATCTCACCGGCCCTTCTGCTACTCCAAACTGCAGGTATCGGTCAGAACCACGGCCAGTGGAGGAAGGCTCACACCTCCACTGCTAAGCCAACCCCCCCACAAAAGCCCCAAATTACAGAAGCACCTGGCTGCCTGGGCTGCGACCACCAGGACCAGCCTCCGAAAGCTGGGGACCCTCCGCCAAAACCCTGCTGAGCCGGCGGCCAGCCCACTCCTCCCAGCACACCCTGCAGACTGGGACCTGCGGGGGTGTCAGAGCCACTTGGCCGCACTGAAAACGGCGAAGGGAACCAAGTCCTGAGAGTTCTCCAGGGGCTCTGGTGGCGGTGCAGGGAGGGGGACCCGGGGACAAACTTACTTGTAGAAGTTATAGAGGCTCATGGGCAGCGTCACGGTGAGCGCGCAGGCTGGAAGAGAAAGAGCCGGGTTACTGCCCCGCGATAGGAGAGCATCCATCCCGTGCACCCCACGAGCGATAGGAGAGCATCCATCCCGTGCACCCCACGAGCGGGCAGGTGGTTGAAGCTGCTCACAACCAAAATAGCCCAGGGGTGCACCAAGAATAGCTCGGTGCGTTCAAAAGCAGGCGCTCATCCTCCTGGTTCAAGAGCTGTAATTACAGGTTAAGGGCTGCTATAAACCAAAGGCATTTCCATTTTAAAAAGGTGCATTAACGAGCCCAGTATTATGCTTTAAACAATTAAAATTTTAATTATAACACTGTCTTTCATGAGAGGCGAGTTCAAACTCCACAAGTGACACCGGCTGCGCACCAAACAGAGTTTTCAGTCTTTGTAATAAAGCCAATTTGCTTTTTCTCCCCCTGTGAGCAAGCCTTTCGAGTTTCCATCGCGCAAAACTTCTTGTTATTTAATAAATGACACAAAGAGTCTAAACAACTTTGGAAAAAAAAAAATCAGACTTCAGTAGGGAGCACCATCCGCCCCACTCAAACCCGTGGGTCTATCACAATCCCTCCACGCTTCTATAGCACCGGGTATTTCAGCAGAGCAGTGACTATTCCTGCTTTTAGCAACCCAGCTCCTATCCGAGTGCCCAAACCCAGCCCGTGCAGGCATCGTGCTCTATGTTCCACAACAGAAAAGTGCATTTATTATTCATATGTCAAGTTATACAGCTGCCAAAGGAAAGCTCAGAATATCCACCTGATTAATAGGAGTGCAAGCATCAGATTTAACAGAACAATTCGAGACACATTGATCTGAGATTAAGTCGTTCCAATTAACCTCTTGAGAAAGGGACGCAGACTAAAAACAATCCCACTGAGCAAGCCCAATTTCATTAAGCAGAGACAATTCTCCCCGGCTGAGCAACCCGCTGCATCATGTGCAGCTGGGCTTTTATTTCTTTTTTTTTTTTTTAATTTAATTTGTAGATGGGTGGGTGGAGGGCAGGATCCCCAAACAGCCGAGTGCTTTTCCCCATAACCTCCCTCCCGCACCAGGGCTGACTCCCCAGCAGCAGCGTGTGCCTCTACCCTTGGGATTGGCACAAAAAAACCCCAAAAACCTGGGGCGTGAGCACAGCGCTTCCTTGCTTAAAGCAAACCCAGGCACGCTGGAATTAACTTCTCCCAAAGTAATTATGCAGAAGACAGCAATTCTTTGAAATCCTGGGAAAGGGCAGGCTGCAAGAACACCCCCCCACCCATTAGTCACCTCCAGAAGAGCTTTGGTTACAGCAAACACAACAGCGTCACCGGGAAATTAACACATTGGGTTTATGTTACAAAGGTGGAGTTTAAAAGACAGGCTTCAACATGGAGTTTCTTACCAATAATCATTGCAGTGAATAGGTCTCTATATAAGAAATTAAACAGGAAAGGTGCATACCAGGCCTCAACTCCCACCACGGCTGTCACTATGTAGACGATGGAAATGGTCTGGAAGAGAGCAGAGGACAAGGCGGCGTGAGCACCCGCGGCTCGGCGTCCCCTGAGAAGCTCGAGAAGCACGCTCAGCTCTCCCCAGCAGCAGGAAGGAGAAAAAAATTAAAAACCCACAAATATCCTGTGTCAGGAGAGCAGCTCTGATCAGTGCTGAGCTGCTGAGAGCCCGGCCAGGAGCAAGGATGCCCTGGCACAGCTGGAACTCACGAGATGCCTGAAGCACACACAGAGGGTTTAGATGCCAAGCTGCAGTGACCCTGGGTGGCTTCTCTGGGGACTTTCTTATCCATCTGCTGAAGCAATTACAGGGGAAAAGCTAACAAGGGATATTTCTGGTTTAATAGCAAGCCTGAAGCTAGGTGAAGCACGCTCAGCCCCCTGCCTGCAACAGGCAGAGATAGGAAAGTGTGAAGCTCTTCCAGCTTTTTTAAACTAAGAGCTTTTCAAAGCTGGAAGAGGGGAGACTGAGATGAGATATTAGGAGGAAATTTTTTCTTGGGAGGTTGGTGAGGCAGTGTCCCAGGGTGCCCAGAGAAGCTGTGGATGCCCCATCCCTGGAGGGGTTCAAGGCCAGGCTGGATGAGGCTTTGGGCAACCTGGGCTAGTGGGAGGTGTCCCTGCCCATGCCTCCTCTGGCCCCGCTCCAGCAGCTCCGCGTCTGTCCTGTGCTGAGGACCCCAGAGCTGGGTGCAGCACCCCAGGGGGGGTCTCACCAGAGTGGTGCAGAGGGGGACAATCCCCTCCCTCGCCCTGCTGCTGATGCCCCAGGACACGGGGGGGGTTTCTGGGCTGCAAGCTCCAGGTCATGTTGAGCTTCTCATCAACCACCAGGTACCCACCTCCAGAGAGCAGCCACTGATTTACACGGCTCTGGACACGAACCAGAGCGGCACCCATCCTGCACACCTCAGCAGGCACGGCTAGCAAGTTTATCGAGCTTCTGCCGAAGCCCAGCAGCGGCTGCGGGGTGTACTCACCACCTGGCTGATGTCATATCCCCAGGGCAGGAAGAGAATCCCCGTGTTATACTTCTCCCAGTGGGAGAGGATGAACGAGAACAAGACCACCCATAAGAGGAGGTAGAGGACGAAGACGCTGACACCCGTGGAGCCCCGTCCGAAGGTGGAGTAGACCGTCACAACAAAGTACACGCACGCCCAGCTGTCCAGCCCGTGATCAAAGAGCTCTCCCAGGGGCGTGCTGGAGTTGGTCCGGCGAGCCTGCTTCCCGTCAACACCATCTGGGAAGAGAAGGAGGAGAAAGGGGGAGTTTTGCTGGACAACGCAAAGCAAAGGGACAATTTGCAGCCGACAGTGCGCGCAGGCAGCTTCCGCCACCTCCATCCTCTAACGGGGTGCCTCCCACCCCCCTGCTCTACTCGAGGCTGAACATTCAATAAATTCTGATGAGATGATGTTTATTTAAAGCAGACCAAAGACAGACTTTCCCAGTTCATCTCCAAGTCAGTTCCAGCATCCTCCTTTCTCACCAGCTGCTCTGGGACAACCCCCTTCTGTCCCTTTGCCAAGCAGCTCCCAGAAGCTGCTCTGGGAGACCGAGCAGCAACGGGATTAGGGCACAGCACAAGCCCAGAAGCAAAGATTTCTCCACGGGCTCGGAGGTAAGACCACACGCAGCCCGAGCAGCTGACAGACACAAACCCCACACAGAGAACGGCTTACCCAACGTATAGGCAATGAAGTTGAGGAGACCCACAACGACCCAGACTCCGCTGGGAACATGCTGGTGATCCGGAGCTGCAGAGATCAGAAGGACCCAAGTCAGGACAGCTCAGTATGCACCTCAGGGGGTTTATGTCGGCACCAGAGGCACAGCACCGGCAGCTCACCGAGACAAAGCACCTACACAACTCAAAACACTGAAGCCAAGATGTTAGCTTTCCGGGATGTGACGGCAGAGCTGTTCCACAACAGCGGGTGAAACCAGGTCACCCAGGACTTTGCTTTCCAGGACGTGCTTGTCCTCTGTCCCAAAGTCACGGGATCTAAGAACTGGGGATGGCAGCTAGCGAGCGTAGCCCCAAGGCACGACCCGGAGGTGTGCGGATCACACTCTCCTCAATCACTCGCTGACACAGCATCGAGCAGAGCCATTCGAGGTCTGCAGACGCACGCCAGGATCCCCCTCCCCGCCTGCAGCCTGCACCCTGCCAATTCCAGCAGAGTTCCTCCTCGGTAACACCTCCACCGCCTCCAGCAGCGCTTGGGCAGAGAGCCAGCGTGGCTGCCTGCAACCCGGGGAGCCCAAAGGTGCATTTGGAAAAAGGAGGAAGGGGCACGGCTGCTGGGCGGCCACCTCGCAGGAGGGCACAGGGAGCTCTCCTACGGGCAACAATTCCATGAAATGCCACCTCCTGGTCCCTTAGGGCAGCACCCCGCCCTTCCTGCAGCCAGTGGAGGGCATCACACCTACCAAACCATCCGACCAGGAGGGAAGGCACAAGCTTCTGGACGCCTCACCAGCAAAATAAAAGTTTTTTCCAAGCAGGACATGGATAACAGGTACATAAAAGGCTCCCGGAGCATGGGCTTCACCATCCCTTTGGCACAGCCCAGGTTTCTGGATGTTGGATGCCCTGAGGATTCCCACATGGAGCTTTCTTCCCTGAGCTACCGTCAGCTTTTGTTCCTAGGGCTCGCGGACCACAACACAGCCCAAATCGTAGCCAACACGGGGGCCACCCGAGCTCTCGAAAGCCTGGCATATCGAGAACAGTACTAGTCTACTTCCCAACAAAGGCACTCCCAAGAAACCAGTATTTTTCCCACTTAACTGTGTTTTGATGATTGGCCCAGTTTTAGAAGATGAAATCTTCCGAGCAACCTAAACCAACCCTGGCAGGGGCAAAGGGAGAGAAAAACACAGAGAGGAAGCTACTGGTAAGTGACAGAGTTATCGTGCTGTAGTAATTTTTTCCCCGAGAGGAAAGGAACACAACTGAACCCTCGGATTGCCGAACAGACGAACACGGGCACTGTTAAAAACTCCAAAGCTGCGCACATCCTTGCCTTGCAGAATGGCGAAACCGAGAAAGAGCATTTTGCCTTTGTTAGTCTGAACACGGCGCGGGGGTGTTTCTGCAAGAGGGCAATGAGCTGGGATGCAAAGAACAAGGCTCTACCTGCTGACTCCGGGGAAGGAGAGTTTCCCACGTTATCCTGTTAGATTTTAAAATGAGGGCACTTGCCGATTCCTGCTCAAGATTTGGGCCGTTTCCTCCTCCCTTGCCTGCGTGCCGCCAGCCAGGCGCACGTCCACCCAGCAGCCAGAGGGAAGGTGCCACACTCGGCAAGTCCTCATCACGAAGCCCAGTGAGTTCAACCCCTCCGCTCCGTCCCTGCCTCCAGGAACGCCCAGACTAAGAGGATTTATCAACGAGCATCAGAGGTCACGGCAGAGGAGGTGACACATTGCACCACTCCGATGCTTCACATCCAAACGGGAACAGGCAGCCTTACCAGAAGCATAAAAGTCAGGGTCGAAGTATGCCATGAGGAAGAAGTTGAAGACAAGCAGCAGGAAGCCAGAAAACGTTATCAGATTTGGGGCCAGCCAGGTAGGGAAGATCTATGGGAAAGCAGCAAAAGAACACATGAACTCGTTAAAACACGTAATGAGGACCACGCGCTGCTCCCAGCCACGGCAGAGACCTGGTGACGATGGTCTGGGCGTTAGACAACGCTGCTGAGCTGCGTCTGACACATCACGGGGCAGCAGGAAGCTGCAGGCTGGCAGGCAGCGCGCTCTGTAATTAGCTGCGCCACTAACGAAGCAGGTCTTTTCAGCCAAGCAGGGCCTGTCAGCCGAGAGCTTTGCAGACAAGACTTGGCGGTGAACAGAGTTTTGCTGTCCCGCTCAGCGCAGGAGGAGGGCTCACCTTCACGATGGTGTTCCAGAAGGGATGCATGACGTACAGAGAGAGGGGGTTGCTGTCCACGGCACTGTACTGCGAACGACAAGAAAAAAA
>WKFP01013931.1:117209-130471 GCA_011057875.1 Pterocles orientalis
GAGTTCAACCCCTCCGCTCCGTCCCTGCCTCCAGGAACGCCCAGACTAAGAGGATTTATCAACGAGCATCAGAGGTCACGGCAGAGGAGGTGACACATTGCACCACTCCGATGCTTCACATCCAAACGGGAACAGGCAGCCTTACCAGAAGCATAAAAGTCAGGGTCGAAGTATGCCATGAGGAAGAAGTTGAAGACAAGCAGCAGGAAGCCAGAAAACGTTATCAGATTTGGGGCCAGCCAGGTAGGGAAGATCTATGGGAAAGCAGCAAAAGAACACATGAACTCGTTAAAACACGTAATGAGGACCACGCGCTGCTCCCAGCCACGGCAGAGACCTGGTGACGATGGTCTGGGCGTTAGACAACGCTGCTGAGCTGCGTCTGACACATCACGGGGCAGCAGGAAGCTGCAGGCTGGCAGGCAGCGCGCTCTGTAATTAGCTGCGCCACTAACGAAGCAGGTCTTTTCAGCCAAGCAGGGCCTGTCAGCCGAGAGCTTTGCAGACAAGACTTGGCGGTGAACAGAGTTTTGCTGTCCCGCTCAGCGCAGGAGGAGGGCTCACCTTCACGATGGTGTTCCAGAAGGGATGCATGACGTACAGAGAGAGGGGGTTGCTGTCCACGGCACTGTACTGCGAACGACAAGAAAAAAAATCCAAAATTAATAATTAGGGCTCCGGCAACACTTGAGAAAAACCAGAGATCCTGAATATTGAGCTTTCCACGAGGACGCCTGCTACCTGAGCCTTGGCATCGCAAGAACGCTCGGGTCCAGGCTGGAGTCTCAGCAGGGACAGCGCCAAAAAACCCGAAAAGCTCCGGGATCGACAGCCGGGAACAGGCTGAGCCTTGGTCATGGGGTGGTGAGCAGTGTCACTGTGTGTCACTCATTTGTATATATCACTATTATTATCATCATTATTTCCAATATTATTGCAGCTTATTTATTCAACCCTGAGCCTCTTTTCCCTTCACCCCTTTAATTCTCTCCCCCATCCCCGGGAGAGGGGAAGGTGAGCGAGCGGCTGTTTAGTGTAAAACCACGACAGCCCCGTACCACACGCCTGGTGGCACTCGTCACAAGACAGAGAAGTGACAGTCCCACAGCCCCAGGCACCCACGCCATGGGACCGACCCACCGAGGACAGCTTGGCGTGGTCTCGCTCGCGCAGCCCCGCAGATGAGCAGGACCTGGGACCTTCTGTGGTCTTCAGGCTCCTCAGCTCTCACACCCCCGCACCCCTTTTGCCAAAGCTGGAGGAGGAGAGCAATGAGCCCCTTGGTGGGGTCCCCAAAACAGGAGACTGTTCTCTGCCAGACAGGAAACCAACGGGGAGCTTCCAGGGACACATTTCTGTGCCGACAGCTCCAAGTGACCTGGATACAACCAGTGGCCAACCCCAGAGGTGCTGCACAAGAGCTGGCAGGCTTTGCTCGAGGATTAAGCCCACTGAGATGGCAGGACCGCTGTCTCACCCATCCCCAGTCACTTGGAGAAGACCTGGTCCTTCTGAAAGAACAGCAGGTATTTACAAGCAAGGTCTTCAACCCCCTCCCTTGTCCCGCAGGATCTGCAGGAACTCCAGAACACCACGTGCATGACCACACCATCACACATCCCCAGGTATCTCCCAATCCCACACATCCCACCACGGTTTCCGGTCATCTGGCACCAAACAGAGACACAGAGGCACCAGCTTCCCGGTGCAACCGCCTGGGCTGGTTTGTGGGCATCACAGGAGGTGGGGACACAGACTGGGGCCAGCAAGGGAGCAAAGGGATCGGAGCAGAACAGGCAACAGATTTCCCTGTTTGGAGGTGGGACCCCCATCATTTTTCCTTGTTCAGGTAGGGCAGAGCAGGTGGAAGCAGTTGCCTGCTGATGGGTGAAGGATCGGCACGTTGCTCCTTGCCTGTGTCCATCTCCACAAGCTAGAGCCCGCGTTTCCAAACAGGGAGGATTGGCGAGCGAAGACCAGGAGCCCTGGGGGTACCCCACGCAGGACAGATCTCAGAGGGCTCATCAGAAGGATGATCATTCCTGCTGTTAAGGAGCTGGGATTTCTGCAGAGGCAGCTGCTGCCCTTGGGATACGTGGAGGAAGAGCTCTTACCCCTCGCTCCAACGCTTTTAGATCATTGCAGGGGTAGAAATTAAAAAACCAAAGACCTATGCAAGCCATGAAACAGTTTCCAGGTAGAAAGTGTAAATGCAACACCATCTGGCTCTCGAGAGCAGCAGGAGCTGTAACCTGCTCTCCAGCTCACAGCCCCTTCCACGCAAAGATCGCCCCGTCTAAAGTCCTCTTCCCTAAGCAACACTCTGATAAGAATCCCAATAAAATTTTCATTGACTACAAAACCCCTCAGCTCACGTGCTCAGGGCCAAGCAGGGCAGCTCCTGGCACCCACCATCCTGGGCAATGGACCCCACGGCTGGGACAATCCCCCCCAGCACCCCAGATCCCACCACCCTGCACGAGCCTAATCCCAGGGGAAGGTTCTGAGCAGGGTTACGGAAAGCAACCGAAGCTTCCCCAGCTCCTGCACCGCCGCGGATGTAACCTACGTCCTCCCCGAGATAAGGGGAGCTGGGCTGGTAAAAGGAAATCCACGAGCAGAGAGCATCCCCACCCATCCCACAGCCTTGAACCAGCCACCATCTCTGCACCCACGGCGTGTTCCCCTCTCTGTGCTCCTCTCCTCGGCTGGAAACCCCCTTTTCCCTGGAAGGAGTCTGGTTGTTACAAAAGCTGGGAAGAAATTGGTGGGAAAAGGCAAAGCAACACCCCGTAAGACAGACACCAGCGTGAGGAAGGGGCACCAGGTCTCGCCAGGCTCTGAGCTTACAGCATTTGTTCCCAACTGGGTAAATCCCATTCTCAGGAAGCGTTTCCGTACCCTCCCCGGCTCCTCCCTGCCCTCCGCGTGACGGATCAGTTTGTCTCGCTGGGGTTAGCCCCAGCGCTTACATTCCCACACCAGCAAACCCGTAGGAGCTGCAGAGCGAGTGGCAACAAAACCCCAAGCTCAACGCCGCACCGAGGCGAGGTTTAAGCCGCGAGGAATTTTCATCCCAGCTTAATGCAATTTTGGGGGATAGAATCCCAACGCTTTACAAGATAATAGGATTTAAACCACTGGTTAGGCGAGGAGGAGAGCTGGAGACCGATTAAATCTCATTATCCCCAAAACAGCCCGGAACACAAAACCAGAAGCAATGTTTGGAGCAAGGCAGGGCAAGCGCTCCGGAGTTTCTGTGCTCATGGTACATCGGTGAACGTCCCCAGGAAGCTTTTCCCTCTCCCCCCACGTTTGGGGACTGGGGAAAACAGTCACTAAGCAGCTTTTCCCCACGGTCACACACGTTTCCAGCTCGCTCGCAGAACTCCAGAGCTGGAATGACGCGTTTCTCGAGGGAGAGGGCAGCTGCTTTGCAGAGGTTTGCTGATAAAACCACCCCGGCTCCAGCTGCTCTCCCGGAGGGACGCTTCTCTGCCCGCTCAGTGAGGCAGGTGCTCTGCCAGCTCCACAGCCACCGACCAAAGGGACCGAGCAGGGGATGGCTCCAGCGCCAGGCTGCCCGCCAGCCTCGGGGACAGTGCTCCCGGGCTGCCTGCCCAGGACAGCCTCTGCCAGAACACCAGTGACCTGCCAGGCAAAGGAAAGAGCAAAGCCACCCTTGCAGCAGCGATCCCACCCCTCGCACCCCGCGGCAGCAGCCTCCCTCCGCTGCACCCCATCCGTGCCGGGGTGCTCACGGGATTGCTCAGCCCCTCGCTTGCTCCGTCCAGCCACCCCACGGGGTGTCACAGGGCACCCCAACAGCCGGCAGACGGTCCCAGCGGCCACGGGGCCGTCGTAGGAGCAGCGGCGAGCTGAACGGCATCATTATGGGATGGTTCATACAGCTTAAAACCAACATTCATCGTGCAACTGGGATGTTTCTGGAAGATCCAATTATGTGTCCAAGAAGGAAAAAAAAAAAAAAAAGATTTATAGCCCAGGTTCTACTAATAGCCTTCCTGCCCAGAAAAACAATGCTGCTGTTAAATAATCTGGTTACCAGGAGCCAGCACACAGGCACACTGGTGCCAGACATCCGAACGCATGCGGGTGGGCTGGGGGAGGACAGCACTGGTGGCACAGGCACCAGCGCTGGGGACAGCAAGCAGAGATGGGTTTGTACAGCCTGCTTTGCTCGCAGGAAAGGTCCGGGAAGGTCCACGGAGCCTGTGTTTCACCGCTTGCACCAGGAGCGGGGCAGAGCAGCTCCAGCAAGTCCCTAAGGCTGTTCCCTATAAATCTCCTTAAGCACGACGAGGGCACAAGGCTAAGAACCCTCTCCCGTCAGGATAAGCCAGGAGGCAGCAAAGTCGACAATCCCCGGCGAACGTACCCGAGCAGAGCCGTGCCAGTGCAAACAAGCGACATTTGCGCTATGCCCACGCTCCGCTGATGCTTGAGGAGTCACGCCGTGCTGCGACGGTACTGATTAACCCGAGCCCTGTTTATCTTCTCTAAGGTCACTGCTCCTCAGCTGGCATCCAAACGGAACACGTTGGCAGTGGCAAACCCACCACCACCACACGAGCCGATGGGTTTGGCTCCCGCCACGAGCAGCAGCAGCTCAGCAGGCAGAAAAAAGCACGAAGGACGTCCCGCCTGCCCGCCCTGCGCTGGGGAGCTGCCACACCAGCATCGCTTCCCTCCTCACCACGCAGCTTTCGGATGTTTAGCAACTAAAGATGCTCCAAAACACAGCATGCAGGCGTCCCCGCAAGGTCCCTCTCCTCCAAGAGGGACTACGGCACTGAGCAGAAGCATCCTTCCTGCTCCCCAAGCCCCACGGGGTGTGTAAATTCATTGGGAAAAATAAATTTCTGTCCTGTCGACACTCTCAAGTTCAGAGCCTCTTGCTGGCACCAGCGGGGGGATTATCCCCCACCAGCTGCAAACGCGGACGAGGGATCACTCCTCCAGCAAAGCCGACGGTGATGAGCATTGGGGAGAAGCTCACGCTTCCCCCAGCTCAGGGGCAGAAGAGCCTGGGCTCAGGACCACCGGCGCGGTGGCTGCATGAAGCACCTCGTACAGGCGGGTGCAGCTCTGTGCCGGCACCAGGGTCACCCCTCCACCCTACTGCCGAGTCCCGACCCCATCCCGTCACCGTGCTGGAGGTGGAATCGTGTCGCTGTGTAGCGTGGAGCAACACTTGATGTTGATGGCAGGCTTCAGCGAGCAGCCTGCCAACTTCGGCCGCATGCAGGAGCATTAAATATCCGCGAATGTGGGTCACCAGCGCTTCCGCTGCAGTCGGAGGTGATCAGCTGCCGAAAGGACGCACAGATGGCGAGCACAGGAGTGGGAAAGATGAACCTTGCGGGGCCTGAGGCAGGGATGCACTTAGAGGATCAACCAGCGACAAACCTCTGGAGGGGGAATGGAGGGATCAGAGCAGCAGCTCTGGGGAGGACAAACAGGGCAGGGGGAGGAAGAAAAGGCAGGAGCAAAAAAAACACAAACAGGAAACCTGTGACAATAATGCTGCAACAGCTGAAAAGACCTTCCTAGTGCTGCCAGAGCTGTTTTGGACTTAAAAAAAGAGAGCTGAAGCACTTGAGAGGGGATCAGACTAGTTTTGCAAGCGCAAGGAGAACAGACGGGACCGGGGTGAGCTCAGCAGCACAGCCTGGGCGAGGGGGCCGGGGAGGAGCCGCCCACCATCAAGGCACAATGTGACATCCCCTCTGTGCCTTTCCGACCCACAGACCACCCCAAAACCCATTTCCTGCTGGGTCAGGGGGGTGAACTGGCCCCTCCAGGTGCCCGTGAGCCCCCAGGGAGCTGCAGACACAAGAGCACAGCCAGGATCTCCTCTCCAGAGGACAACGAGGCCGCGGCAGAACGGGGCTGGATGCAGCACAGAGCTGGGTTTGATGCCAGCCCACCAGCCAGGAGAACACACGAGTCAGCGGAATAAAAGAGAATTCGTCACAACGCCTAGAAAAAGAAACCGAGTTGAACTTTTCAGTATACCTATCAAAGGAAAACAGGAGCCCACGCACATCAGGAGAGGGTTACAGACGAAGCAAGGCGCTGCAGGGAAGGAAGGGGAAGACTGCCTTCAATTTCCAACAGCACCTACGCCAAAGGCACAAATAAAACTTTTTTTTCCCCAAGCACATCACCCTCTATAGCCCATAACACTCTGCCTCCCTACAGACCTTGTCCTGCCCCTCTACAAAGAGGAAATTCACAATTAACACAACAAGACTCGAAGCACAGCAAGTGGGGTCAATTATACCAGCCCTAATAACGCACCTATTTTCCCAGCCAGCTACGGGAAGCGATACTTGAATTTCCACAATGCACTCCGGTTCTCTTCCAAACAGTCCCAACAGCCAAATATTTGCTGTTAATTAGCAGAGAGTGACTTTTATGATGGAGCTCACCGTAGCCAAGATTCAACAGGCACCAATAAACACTGCGCTAGGCTCTCAGTGCAATTAAACAGACCCAAGATGGACTGAGAAGCGATTTTTAAATGACTGCTCCGCACATCCTGGCAACACCGCGTGAGCGCTCCAGGCAGAGCTGCGACCCGGCTCTGCTCCGCATGCCACCCGCCAGCCCTGCCCCTCCAACGGGGCCACGGAGGCTCCTCCAGCCCCTGGAAAGGGGTCAAACAGCCCAACACACCAGCACGCTTCTCGGTGTCACCCACCCCAACCGCTCCTGCCTTCCCACGTCCCTGTGGCCATTCATTCCGGGACGGGCTCTGCGCTGACAGTGACAGCAGGGACAGGGGAACGCAGCAGAGCCGGGGAAGGGCACGGGGGACACACACAACCATCGCAGCACACCCCGAGCGGGACAGCAAAGGAGAACGGTGTGTGCAAAGGCCTCTCAAATATCCAAAGCAAAAATGCAGAGTAAACAACAGATTTTTTTTTTCATTTTTTTTTTTAAAGGGAACCTGAAGAGCAAAAAGCTGCTGAGCTCCGCTTCCTACTTCTCCATCGCACTCACACCCATGAGAGGCACCTGGTTCTAGCAAATGTCCCCAGCCGCCATGGGGACAGCCATCATCTGCTTCAGGTGGCACAAAGGATGCAGAGGATGCAGGCAGCAGTCAGTGGGCAGAGCAGGAGCTGCATCCTCCACCTGCACAGCAAGAGCAGAGGCAGGAGGGCTCCGGCAAGGAGCCCAGTCCCTGCACCCATCACCCGCACAAGCTGCCCAGTTCACGCCTTTAAGGGCAGGGACTGCAGCAAAAAACCCACAAACGGCAGCGCCCAGGACAGCTCCCCTCCCCAGGAGGAAGGGGCAGAGAGGGGGTCTGCAGCAGCACAAGCATCGTTCCATGAGCATTAACCAACCCAGCAGCCGTGGCCCGACACTCCTGCTGATGCACAGGCTCCTCGACACAGCCGAGCTGCATCTCCCCGGGCGAGTCATATTCTCACCCAAAAACCCACCGAGGTTTGAAGTTCCTCCTAGAAAACCCTGCGGGACCCACGGGGGACTGAAGGAGCAGCAGGTCCCCGGCCACAAAGGGCTGCCTCGCTGCCACCGCACGGCTAAAACGGGAGAGCCTGGGGATCCCCCCCCAAAACCTGGGTCAGTACCTTCCACACCCCGCCGAGCAAAGGCCACCGCTCCGAAAGCAGCCCCGCGACCAGCACCGCAGCTGCCAGCAGTGATTTCAGGATTGTTTGAGATGAAGAGACGTAAACACACACAGGCTCGGTCCTGGCAGCAGAACCAGCTCATCGGTGTCTCTAGAAAGCAAGATAAATCCCTCGCCCTCATCTCCTCCCTTAGCACAGAGCAAGAGCTCAGCCCAGGCTCCGGAGCCAGGTCGGTGCCAGTGAAGCTAGAAGCGCTTGGGCAGCTTTCAGACCACAAGAGCTGCGAGGGACGCACTAAGCTGGGCGGAGGCTCAAACCCTCTGAATTCAACCATAAAACAGGAGAAGAAAGAAGAAAAACACATTTATCAGCTGCTCCTGTTAGAGAGTCCGGACTGCCTCACAGCATCCTCGGCGACACACGCAGCCCCGCAGCACCTCGGGAAGCTGTGCGCTGTTTGAAGGCAGGCACAGGCGCACACGGGCTCAGAGCAATTAAAGAGCCCTTCGGGAAGGAGTTAAGTGATTCAAGAACGGGGCTCAAAGGCTTCCCGTTCTCCATGCCGCTCCGAAAGGCCCTGCGGCAGAAGGTAAGCTCTTTGGGGGTGAGGAGGACCGGTCTCTTCATCACCATGGCTTCAAGCCTCACATCCCCATCCTAGCATCCAAAACTCCTTCCTTTCTGCTGCTTTCCTACCGGTTTTGCTGTTGTTCCACTGGTCTGAACTGCCACTGGCACGCATCGGTGTCTCTGCAGAGATCTCTTTAGGGTTTGTATTTCCAGAGCAGCCTAGAAAAGCCTGCCAGGGACAGCTTCCAGCCATCTGCCTCCCGCAGCGCAGCATCTGCAGCCCTGCTCTCTCCGCGGCGCTTCAAGTCTGAAGGCAAGAGGATTTCTTGAGGCTGGTTGAGGGGAAGAGCACCCTCTTCTTCGGGGTAGAGAGGATGCCACGTGGGGCCGGCTTAAGGGACCTACAGAAACCGTTCAATCAGCAGCCAAAGCACGATACTCGCGGGACGGGTGGATCCGCAGTGCCTGGCAGGTCTGTGGGCAGCTCCCACTCAGCAGCAGTGCCGGGGCCACCGGCGTGTCCTTGCCTTTATCTAGGGGTGCAGCAACATGGCTCTCACGTGAACATCCTTTCCATCCGACGCTGGAAATGAGGAATAGCACTGTTTTCCTGTAAGAAAATCCTGCAATAGCTCAAATGATCGAGATCACAGAAATATCTTCTAGGGATGGGGACCATTTGATGCTCCACCCCCTAAAGGAATGCAGGATTATCTACACTATCCTCTCCTCTCAGTGTTAGCTCTAATAAACAGCATTTTAAACAGCACCTTAGAGTCCGAGTGCCTTTCTCATTGGGATAACAGCCCACCATCTCCTGGTGCAAAAGCTCTGCTGTGCATGAGCCCACCACAGCTGTGCTCAGCACGAGATGCTTTCTGCACACTCAGGAACATCCACCTGGGGACAAAGCCTCCTTTCCCAAGGCAAGAGACGTCACCCCTCGCTGCTGCAGCGGCAGATCTACGCCGGGCACCTCGGTGGGAGAGCACGGCTGGGACCTGCCGAGATAACCCTCGGGAGAGCAGAACCAGCTCACAGCAGAGCGCGGGTCGCTGCAGAGAGAAGCTGGGGTGAGCAGTCAGGACACTTTTTCTAGCACTTGAGCACTGCCGGCTGCTCCCAGGCACCAGCCCAGCAGGAACATGGCAGCAGACACCGAGAGGACTTCATTTTACCACCCACACGGGTAACGAGACAAAGAACCTCGTCATGAGAGCCACCAGCGAGGGGGCTGCTGCCAGCCTCCCCTGCGCCGCTGCTGCCAACGTGCTCCCCGTGGGCTGCCATCACCAGCTCCTGCTCAGGAGAGAGGACACACAAACAGAAGGATTTTAGGATGCCGTAGTTTTGCTACAAAAGCCACTTCCCAAGCCTCAGTTTGCTTTCCTCTTACTAAACTCCTACTTGGCTCTGGGGTGAGACACCAGCCTGTCCCACCTTTGGACCCAAACGTGACACGTTGCCTTCCCTCTCGCGGGACAGCTCCGTCCCTCTCGCGCTCCCGAGGGTAACACGTACCCTGAAGAAAAGCTCAAGGTCCAGAGGGCACCACGACAGAGGCTCGTGCTTGCACCTCCACCCAGCTCCCAAGGGGAGGAAATCACCCGAGCACAGAGCACACACGGCCAGCGCCCCACGCCCATCACTCGAGCACCGTCCCTGCTCCTACGCGAGCCGGAGGAAAGAGCCGTGCAGTGACCACGCATCTGGCTGCAAGGTGTGCCCCAGGAGCTGAAAAAAAAGCAGAATCACGAGCAGCTCAACCAACAGCAGGCAAGGAAAGGCTGCAGGAAAGGCTGCAGGAAACGCAGGGCACGTGACAGCAATACAAAACAACAGT
Organism: Pterocles orientalis; assembly: GCA_011057875.1. Taxonomy (NCBI): domain Eukaryota; kingdom Metazoa; phylum Chordata; class Aves; order Pterocliformes; family Pteroclidae; genus Pterocles; species Pterocles orientalis. The sequence goes on from WKFP01013931.1 coordinate 127,257, forward strand.
GACAAACCACCGGAGCTGTCTGTAACACGTGGAGTTGCAGCGCTCTGCCCTCCCTTGCAGTCAGCCCCACTTTGCACCGCCGCAGGGGCGAGCGCAGCCTCCCCAACAGCCACGAGAGTCACGGTGCTGCAGAAAGCGACGTGCATCTCATCGAGACGCACGAGCAGAAGGAATCCGAGCGCTGTATGCCGTGCACGAAGCCATCCTCCCCCTCCGCGCTGGCGAGGCTCCAGCTCGCACGCTGCATCCAGCTCCGGGCACCACGCTCGGGAAAGGCAGAGACAACTTGCACAGGGGAGAGCTGCTTGGGTTGTTGTGTGAAAACAGGACTGGGAGGCAGTCTGGAGGGAAGAATGGGGTAGGTCTTTCTCCTAGAGAATGCAGAGTAGGTGCAGACACCTCTGTCAATGTTCCAGACGGTTCCATTTCCCCCCCTCCCCATAATTTTATGAAAGGCGGCAGCTCGGAGCCTGGCAGAAAGCGATTCGCAGGCAGGTTTTTACGAAGCTGATCATGACCTCTGGCATCCAGCTGCAAGGTTTGCACCCTGAAACAGCAGCACCCAGCTGCATCTTTCTTGGCAGAGGATATCCAGCACTTCACAGTAACAGCGTTTCGGCAGAGGACGTTCAACACCCAACAACAGCAGAGCATCTGGTTTGCTTTTCTTCGGAAGGTCGACACATGCCTCCTGCTCCACAGCCTCAAATCAAGAGCTTTTTTTTCCATACCAAGACCTCTCCCTGCCAGAAGCACCAACGATCTGCGCCAGCGCCGGAGCAGACACGCTCAGGATTTGTCCGGCTCTCTGACCCCTGTGTACAGCAGCTCCTCGGGGGAAGCCTCAGCAAGGCAAACGCCTCAGTTCCAAGGGACGTGTTTGTTCCAACGGAGACACCTTTCCGTCCCATTTTAGGTTAGTTTAACTTGTCTCCAAAGGTACACACAAATCCCACAGTCTCCCACTGCAGAAGGTACAATTAACAGGATAACGCTGCACGTTTTGCTGCCCAGCTCTCCCTCAGGCAGAGGAGCTCTTCGGTGTCCTCTCAAGAGCAGGCGAAGGACAGTTCCCTGTCCCTCTGCCACTCGCGGCACCGAGCCAGCCTGAGACAGAAGCAGCACACACCTACCTCTCCCCCAGCCAGGGGAAACAGGCATGCTGCAAAGCTAAAACCATCTGGACTCCTGACTCGCCGCTTCCCATGTGTGCTCCTGGCATCCCCGGGAGGAGCAAAGCAGCCTGGAGAGAGCTGTGGATCATCTCGCACAAAGCTCTCCTGCTCCTCCTGTCCTGGCTCCAGGGTCACCAGCTCCTCTCCAAGAGCAGGGATGTGTTCCTTCCCTTGGGACACATGTTGCTTCCTCCGTGTCGCCCCAAGTCTGTTTGTTCTTCTCCAAATCCATCGCTTGCACGCTGGGGAGCTCCCGCCAGGCACGGCTGAAAGGCTGAGCCCAAGGCTGCAGAGCCGCTGCAGCCGGAACTGGCGGAGCCTTCCCGCAGAGGGTCTGGTTCTGACCACACATCGCCTTCTTGGATGGTCCCTGCCACACGCTGACCTCCTCCACTGAGGTTAAACGCTTTGGGGACGAGGCTGAGAGCAGCCCAGCGACAGCTCAGTGACCCTTTGGTCATTTTGCATCACCATCCGTACACATCTCACGCCGCTCCTTCCCCGCTCTGTCCATTTGGGATGACAGTTTACGCCGTTGCAGAAGTTTTTCCGGGCAAGAAGAGTCAGTTGTACCCAGGAGGTCAACTGGTTTTTCAGCGACAGAGCGGTGATGGATGGAGAGTCACACCTCGGAGAGCAGGACAAGCCTCGGCTGGAAGATGTGACCCAGTATCAGAGATTTGTGCCTGGATCAGCCGCTTTCTCGAGGCTAAAATAGCAAAGAAAAAAAAAAGCTCCCCAAGCAAGTAAGGTGTGTAGGAAGGGAGCCCTGCAGAGAGACGGACTGGGGCTCCATCCCCTCTGTGGCACTGCGGTGTGTCAGCACCAACTGCTCTTCTCAGGACGGTTTATTGAGATCTCCAGCAAAGCGCTTTGCCCCGGCGAGCACCCAAGGGCGAGGCATCAGGTCGGGCACAAACTCTCTGAGAGCCGAGCATGAACCTCCCACTCTCATCAAAGTCCCTGCAGACTCAGAAAAAACAATCTCTCGAGCAAAGCTACTGCTGCCAGTTAAGACCACGGGGCATCCGCGGCTTTACTGGCCCCTGGCTGTTGGGCTGGCAGTGCCAGGCTGGGAGCGATGCTCATCACAGACCAGCCCTGGGCCACCTGAAGCCAAGGCCAGTACACACAACGCCAGCGCGTAACGGGTGACAGCAATGCTGCCCACACCGTGCTTCCTGTGCTCGATGGGACTTTTTCCCCCCTCCCTGCTCTGCCTTCAGGGTCCTGTCGGTAGATTTTATCGCAACAGAATTCCCATCAGAGGCGGCTCCAGGAAGACCAGGACCCAGGAGCAGGTTTTTGGTGCCTGCTACACAAACAAGGAGGTCGCTGCAGTCGTCTGGACCCTCCCAAGTTCAACCGGTAGCACCGCTTGTAGAGGGTGGAGACCCCTCCTCACCGCAGAGGGCCTGGGAGGGAAGGCAGCCACACCACAAACCCCTCCAGGCACTCCTGGGAGCAGCTGAACACACCACCGCGACCGTCTCCCTCCTTAAGCAGAAGCGTCGTCTTCCCAGGAGCAACATTACTCACTTTTGGGAAGCCTGGCTCAAAGCTGAGCGCGTTTCGCTCGCCTTTTCCCAGCGCCCACACAACTCGCTACCTGTCACTGCCCTTCTACACACGCCTCAAGTTTCCCGACGAGTCCCCGTACAATCTGCCACAGGGAACCTCACGCAACCCATCCCCTCGCTCCACCAAGTCCTTTTATCTCCACCTCGTCAGCTCCGAGGGTGCAGAAGGAGAGTGTGACCGAGCCCTGAGCACTCCTGCCCCGAAAAACTGCTCCGGGAGTGTGGCGGGTTAGCCCTTGGCTGGGGGCCAAACCACACACACCCGCTCACACAGTCCCTGCCCCCACCCAATGATAGGGGAGAGAATTAAAGAGGAAAATGGCAAAGAGGACTCGTGGGTTGAGATAAGGACAATTTAATAACTAAACTACAATAATATTGGAAATAATACTATATACAAAGATGCAATATGATACACAGTGATACTGTCGTCCCCCCCCCCCGGAAAATAAAAAAAAAT
>WKFP01013932.1:43238-136765 GCA_011057875.1 Pterocles orientalis
ATAGGAGGTTCCACTTGAATATGAGAAAAACTTCTTTACAGTGAGGTTGACAGAGCACTGGAACAGGCTGCCCAGAGAGGTTGTGGAGTCTCCTTCTCTGGAGACATTCAAAGCCCGCCTGGATGCATTCCTGTGCGATCTGATCTAGGTGTTCCTGCTCCGGCAGGGGGATTGGACTAGATGATCTTTCGAGGTCCCTTCCAATCCCTAACATTCTGTGATTCTGTGATTCTGTAATTCTGTGATTATGAAGTACCGAAGACGGAGAACCACATAAGTCCCACTGAGCCTGGTGAGACTACATGGGAAAGACTTTCTTCATAAGTCTGACTGCTTTTTTTGCAGGACAAGGAGAAAACATCATGTATGTGGGTCTAGTCTGACACAGGGGAAAATACCAGTTAGTTAACAGACAGAAAGTATTCTAGGCAAAAGATAATATTGTTGCTGGAACGTAGGAAGATTTCCGATGTCCTCTCAGGTTTTTTTCTTGTTTTTCTTCTTTTGAATTCCTGAGGGTCATTAAGAACCACTTTCTCTTCATTGGTTGCATTCAAGTCTATAGATACACAATTGCTCTAGAAAAAGACAGACCTTCAAAGTGCCCATTGTCTATGACTTCTTAACATTGAAGATGAAATTTTTTAAAGTTAGTAGTGCCGTTTACATAGAACCAGTCCTGGGCTATTTTATTTTTCTAGTGACCTTCCCTGTGGCTTATTTTCTCCTTCAGCCTTTTTAGGCAATAAACCAAGAAACATTTATTTAAAAATGTATGGCTCAGATGCTTGTGAATTTGATCCATGGAGAGCATATTACATACAGTAATAGAATTCACTCATAAATTTAGTAGAATCATAGAATCATAGAATGGTTTGGGTTGGAAAGGACCTTTAAGATCATCAAGTTCCAATCCCCCTGTCGCGGACAGGGACACTTCACATTAGACCAAGGCCTCATCCAACCTGGCCTTGACCACTTCCAGGGATGGGGCATCCACAAATTCCCTGGGCAACCTGTTCCAGCGTCTCACCACCCTCACAGTAAAGAATTTCTTCCTGATATCTAGTCTATATCTGCTTTCATCCAGTTTAAATTGATTACCTCTTGTCTTGTAGTTACATGCCTTTGCAAAAAGTCCCTTCCCAGCTTTCCTGTAGGCCCCCTTTAAGTGCTGGAAGGCTGCAATAAAGTGTCCCTGGAGCTTGTCTTCTCCAAGCTGAACAACCCCAACTCTCTCAGCCTATCCTCATAGGGGATGTGTTCCAGCCCTCTGGTCATCTTTGTGGCCCTTCTTGCACTGGGGGACCCAGACCTGGATGCAGTACTCCAGGTGGGGTCTCAGAGTAGAGGGGGATAATCACCTACTGGCCATACTTCTCTCGATGTAGCTCAGAATCTGGCTGGTCTTCTGGGCTCTGAGTGCACACTGCTGGCTCATGTTCAGATTTTCATCTACTGACACCCCCAAGTCCTTCTCCTCAGAACTGGACTCAAGCCATGTATTTGTGCTTGGGATTTCCTCAAACCGTGTGCAGGACCTTGCATTTGGCTTTGCTGAACATGAGGTTGGCATGGGCCTACCTCTCAAGCCTGTCCAGGTCCCTCTGGATGGCATCCCCTCCTTGTAGCACATTGAATGCATATCAGAGTTTGGTGTTGTCGGCAGACTTGCTGAGGGTGCACTTGATCCCACTGTCCATGTCGCCGAAAAAGATGTTAAATGGCACAGGTCCCAGTGCCGATCCCTGAGGAATGCCAGTCGTCACCGGTCTCCATTCGGACATTGAGCCGTTGACTGTAACTATCTGAGTGTGACCATCCAGCCAATAATCCAGTGGGTTGTCCAGCCATTTTTCCAATTTGGCCACCAGAATGTTGTGAGGGACAGTGTCAAGCACTTTGCAGAAGTCCAGATAGATGACGTCAGTTGCTCTTCCTTTGTCCGCTGCTGCCATAAGTCCATCATAAAAGGCCACCTAGTTTGTCAGGCACGATCTGCCCTTGGTGCAGCCATGATGGTTACCAACCGTCTCTCCTTCATTTTCTGTGTGCCTTAGTAGAGCCTTCAGGAGGATCTGCTTCATGATCTTGCCATGCACAGAGGTGGGAACTTCACTAGACTGCCATGATCTTTCAGATATGATGATCATTAACTTGGCAACTTCATCTGCCAGTTCCCTCAGGACCCACAGATGGATCTTGCCAGGTCCCACGGACTTGTGCACCTTCAGGTTCTTCAGGTGGTTTTGAACCTGATCTTCACTTATGGTGGGCGGATCTCCCTTCTCCCAGTTCTTACCTTCACTTCCTGCAACTTGGGCAGTGTGGCCAGAGCCCTTGCTGGTGAATACTGAGTCAAAGAATTCATTGGGCACCTCAGCCTTCTCTGTATCCCTTGTGGCCGGGTCTCCAGTTTCCTTCCAGAGAGGGCCCACATCTTCTCTAGTCTTCCTTTTCTCACTGGTGTACTTGTAGAAGTTGTTCTTTTATTTATTTCTCTACAGAACAAGCCAGCTGGTGAAAAAGTTTCCTGTGTGATGATTTGCTAGTCAATATTGTTATTATTGCACAGATATTCACAATATAAGAAAAACAGAGAAAGAAAAATGTAAGTAACTTGAGATATTCAATGTCAGATTTGTCAATCCAAGTTTTAAATATTGTAATTCAGTATAAAAATGAAGAGTTTTAGAGACTATGCTAAATTTTGCTTACACCAAAGTGAATCCATTTAGGGAATTACATACTGTAGCACCTACACAGGTAAACAAATCTGAGTGACTACTGATGTTAAGTCTTCACTAACATTTGGTACTAGTGTAACAACTGTAGTTACAGTTTGTCTAACTCATTAGTTTTGTTTTTCAACTTTTGTATCAGATAATTTTTACTCCTTGGTATATCAGTTGTCTAGTGTAATGAGGAAACGTGTTTTCAAAATCAGTCATTGATTCTGAGAACCTTGTTTTTTTTGAGAACACACTGCAACGCATCTTGAGAGTTCAATGTTTAGTCTGAAAAAAAGGGCTCATTTAAGTTTCTTAAATTGTACACCTGAAAATAAAGTCACTGTATCATACAAATCAGATTTGAGAATCTTTTTTTTCTTGTGTGTTTTTTTTATTTTTTATTTTTTATTTTTTTTTTTAATATGCCTGGAAAGCACTGAATTCACCAGAAGGACTACTAGAACCAAATCATAACTAATAATCTAATTTGTCTATTACTCCTCTTTTAGCAGAGACATTGTAAAGGTGAATGCTTGAAACAGACATGCATATGTGATAAACTGTTAGATTAGTTTCTTTGGTGGCAAACATTCATCTTGATGCTGTGATTCCTCTTTCTTTCTTCTTGATTTTTTTTAATGTGAATTGGAGTTGTACTGAAGGCAAACCTTTCCCACCTGGAATGAGCTAACCTTCTCATTGGAAGTTTATTGTTACTCTCCTATGTCATTTGCACTTGGAGTGTCATCCAAAGTAACTGAAGACACAGAGGTATAACTGTTACCAGAGAAATGAGCTTGCTACATTGGCTGAGCAAAGACAGAACTGTACATTCACCCTCTTAATGTGAAGCACAACCTAGAAGTCACGGTCTGGCTGTCTTTCTGCCGCATGTATAAAGCGTCAGCATGTCATACAGCTTTTTGCAAATGCAGAAAGACTGACTTTCATAATAGCAGGAGTAGAAGGAAAATTACTTACCTTGCATTTCATGAAGTTAATGTTAGCATGAATGCACTTTCATTAGTCTAGAATAGGATAAAATATGAGGTTATCCAACTACATGAATTTTTTTTATAAACCTTTTAATACAGGATGGCCAATAGTCAGAAAGATGACAAAGTCATGGAATAGATTGCTTCTGATCCCTGACATCTTCTCAACATCTAAAGAGAGATTTATCTTCAAAACAATGGCACTGCTTTTTATGTAGAGGGATTACACAACATTCATCAGTGTTAATAGTGCACTGTATGGCATTCTCAGTGTAACAGGTGGCCTAGTACTGACCGAGCTGATCATACACCAGAAAAAAAGACAGAAATGACAATGTATGCCAGAACTGGGCAGGATGCCTTCAAGTGTAATGCTGTCACATTGAAGCTAAACTTTCTTCAAGGCCTGATCTAAAACTGGTCACGGGCAGTGCATTTTTCTACTTATGTACATCTTCTCTCTTGGATTGAACTGTGTCATCTCTGATTTGATCCTGTATCACTGTGCCATAGTCACACCTAAAGGAACATTCAAATTGTAAAACATCAGAAGAAAAAGCAAGGTGTTTGGAAGATGATTCTAGCGATCGTGTCTCACCTGGTAAGTGTGTCTTGACTTGCAGTGGGAAAAAAGCTTAGAATGTTTTCTATCTATGACCTGTGTGCAACAGAGTTGAGGAAGTAAGTATTTATTGTGTTTCATTGCAACTAGCTTAGTGTAGGAAGTAGAGAACAGTATAGCAAACTCCAGCTGATGTTTTTATGGTCGTATTTTAGGTGTGGCTTCTAGAGGTTAGATGGTGGAGAGGGAGGAAGAATCCACTACCGGATATCTGCAGCCTATCCTCTGGAGTAGTTGACTGACTTAGAAGGAAGACTAACGGATCTCAGATATCTGTCTTCTAAAATGTAACTTCAGATTGCTTTTGGGAGATGTGGGACATAACAGAAAACGGACTCAGTACGACTGTGTAGGAGAAACCCCAAGCAACATTTTATTTCCTTGCTACTACCGGCATATCCCAATTCAGATTGATCCTACTCTTTCAGTAATGTATCTTCTATGCCATTTTACCAATAAATTACAAAAATGGAAAGTCTTATCTATGAAATCATTTCACCACTTCTTCATATCCCCACTGTTTTCAGGGATCTGTTGAAATAATCATTATGCTTCCAGAAAAGTTTTTCCTTCATGTTGCTTGAGACTGGTACTCCAAGTCTTTGTGGCCAGTTAACTGATGTCTTTGAATGGTATTTGATGTTCAGGACCTGAGGATCACAACAAATCATTCTGGAACTAGCATTTTAGTGACAGGTTCCTGGTAGGAACTGCATCCCTGTCTTCAACAATAACTAACATAAATTATTCAACATAAAATTGCAAGTGATGTAAGTATCATGTGCGTAAAGCAATTTCCAGAAAGAAACAAAACAAGATAGTCAAGGAACTTCTTGAGTTAAAAATGCACTGGAACATTTAGTCTATTGGGTTTTAGTGAATTTTTTATGTATGTGTCTAAATTCAACTCTTATGTCCAATGACGTTAATTCCAAAACTCTCATGCAGGATTCATTTTACATACATGAGTGAAGAGGAGACGCAAACACATGAAGTTTTCAGAATTAAGCCTTTATGTGATGTAATATTCAGCTTGCTCTCTATCTCAAGAAGGCAGACCTTGAAGGACAAAATGTTGACAGTAGTTTGAGATGTAATCTATTAAAATGGAAAATGAAGAGGAGCTTTTGTGCAAGTGGTAGAATAGTCTTATCTGAAAGTCTAGCCTAGAACCCTAAGTTACTATTTTTGCAAAGTTTATATTTAACGATGATGCAGTCCTTGGTTGTTTTCTTCCATGGTAATGATGAGAATATGGGGAAACACACTGTGTACAAAATGCTGGAGGTATATTAAGAATTAATTTGATTTTCTAATTGTGTTCATGTTTTCTTATCAGTATGTAAGGTCTAGACAAAAGAACACTGAAACAGACAAGCTTTCAATCACTTTCTCATGTGTGAGTGTCTGCATTTGAGTATGTTGTCTACTTTACCCTCTTTGACACGAAAAAATTAAAATACAATCTGTTTTTCTAGAATTAATTCTGATAAGCACTCCTCTATTCATATATACCAGCAATAGATAGCTATTCTGCTTACAGTTCTGTGAAAACCAATACATCGTTATTTATGTTATATTATCTTGAAAATTTCCTTACACTGTCTTATTAGGAGAAAGTGACTCACAACTTTGGTTGTAATTCTCCAGCATTTTCTATGTCAGTTGTGGAAGTCCTCATGATAGGAATGCTTAGCCTCACAATGGCATATAAAGGTAACTGGAGATGACCCCAGCCTGAGCCACTATGAGCAGTTCCTCCCAAAGTGTGGGAGTAGAGGTGGCCAATATACATCTACCAAAAAAAAAAAAAAAAAAAAAAAAAGGAAGAAATCAACTCAGAGGAATTTGTACTAGGGTTATAGAGGCAAAATATATTTTTTGGTAACTTTGAGTGCTCCATATAATACTGTAGGTGTTTGTCGTCCAACGTAACACCCCAGACAGGCCAGGCCAGCAAATGTTCCCCTGTGAATACTTCTGAGTGTTCTGCTGAGAGCAACTCCTTAGTTACTCCTGAGAAAAATCCTCTGCCAAGCTCCAGAAGTGGACAATTTCAAGAGGTTTTCCAGTGCTCTGACAAAAGAAAATGTGTTAGATAATGTACATGTCAATGTATCCAATGACTGATTTTCTATTAAGTGGGAATAAATGTTGAAGCATTGCAATTTATTTTTCCTGAGGAAAAATATAATGCATATGAAAAGCTCTAGTCATGCTCTATTAAAGACAATTATTTTTAGAGTTGCCTATGTCTGGAAGCTATTTAGATAAAAAATTATTTTACTTGGGGCATTACACTTTGAAGTCCAAAATTTGGTGGGGAATATAGTCAAAATGCTACATATTTGGAAAAATTAAATGAGTTTCTGTGCTTAAGTGTCATATCTTAGGTACTCCTACTTCTGTTAGGTTTTTATTAATATAGATCCTAGAATTAAAGGGAATGTTATTGCTGTAAGTGTTCATCCTCTGATGCTGTTTCCAACTTGGATCCGTAAGTTAGTTGTGACATTGCTATTCTTCTAAGGTAAACAGAGATAAGGATTTCAGGTGGGTATAAATATCAAAACAAGATGGAATTAGATGCTTAACTCCTCAGCAAAAAACCAAACCAAACCAAACCAAAACAAAAAAACACCCTACCAAAATAAAAAACCAAACCTGCCCAAAACATTGTTAGGACAAAAAAAAAGGACATTGCTAGCTGTCTTTTCCACTTTCTTCCTTCCAAAGTCATTTATTTTTTCTCATAAAATATGGACCAATGATGAGACATACTGGGCTGAAAAGTTGGAACAGTCTGGAAAAAGGAGGCTCACAAGCTAGAGTAGATTTTATTTTGTTGTTATTAAAACCATGAGTATTAGTAAATATGATCCAATGAAATGTCAGACACTGTTACTGAACTAATTTTCCAGGGAAATATTTAAAACTCTTTTATGTTTGGCTGTGGTGTGTGCATATGTGAATTCTGTTTACATGCTACTACAAAGTGCAGCTGACTCAGAGGATGACTCACCTGGAAGAGCAGCGCTTGAACTTTTCACAAATTTGATGCTGGGAAATTCACAATAACGCTACCCCTGTTATTTCTATCTTTGAATTTGGCCCTTAAGGTACAGTTTGTTTTGTAATAAAAGAAGGGAGATACCAAGATGACCTATCAAACTGTCATCTTGTGTCCCTGTCCTGATACTTGCAATAACATGTCCCAAAGTGATGCTACAAAGACAAGGTTAGTGCTTCAGTAATGACAGAATGATCAACAGGACTTCCCTTGTGATTGAAAAGCCAGATAACTAGTTAATTTGCTGCCTATTAGCCATTGCGTTTTGGGAACTTCGCCATGGTATTTTCTCTAAAATTGTCTGATAGTGTAATTACAACGGCAAATGGTTGGAAACTACCTTGTATTTTTGCAGTTCAATGTACAGAGAATGGCTCTGTGAAGTGCAGACTCTTCCAGCACAGTGTGCTACATATTAAACTTTAATTCCTAAGGCATTTTTTACTCAAGCTTTCCACAGGAATGTTGATTACCTGTAAATGACCGCCAGAGCAGAAAAAGAACTAGTTCAACAATGCTGCATTTGTTTATAAGGTAACTAATTAAGGTTAATGAGTCTTGTTTTCTCATTACTTTGTATTGGATTGCTATATGCAATTTTGTAAATAATAATAAAAATAGAATAAATGAAGAAAATTTCAGTTTTTGAAAAAGATATTTGACTAGACCTCATTTTGAACACTGTTTCTTTTTTCATCTCTAGGCAAAAAAAATAATTTTCCCCGTTGTTTTGTGACTCTTAAGGATAGCCGGAATGATAGGTAGTTTACAATACAGAGAGGTCTGTCAGACCTGTATTAAAACACAGATTTTTACAATATCATATAGAAGAAGAAGACAATGAACAAAGAATTCTTTTATTAAACAAGAACTGTTTTAATACTGAGTTAACAACTCCTTAGTTGCAAGGAGTTTTTAATTTTATTTTAGCAGACCAGAAAAAAAATTCCCTCCTTGCTGAGCTCCAGTCTGCTGGGATCAGGATCGCACATTGAAACACACCAGACTCACTCAGGTTTTCTGAAGGAGGAACATCACCAGGAGCAAATGCCCCCGTCCTGTATGCCCACTTCCAATTTATTGCCAAGGATTACATAATCTCAGTTTTGGTTTTACATTCTACTGACCTTCAGGTTTTGTCTGTTTTCCACTACATGGTGTTTTGAACCTGCTGCTTCTCATGCTCACCATAGAGCTTTCTGCTAGTATTCTGCCATGGAAAACCTGACTTTATTTCTGAAATTAAAAGAAATGCAATTATTAAATCAGTATTAAAAAATCATATTTTTGTTATCATACCAGCTTTACTAAGGTAGAAATCATATCAGGTTCAGAAATTTTCTTGAATAAGAATATTTCATGGTTCTTTAATCATCTTTTAGAATAAAGCCATTCTGGACAGCATGAGCTACCAACAGTGAATTACAGCTCTAGAGCTTCATTTTGAGAAATGAACCTTCATCTGGCCACAATATCAAACAAAAGTCAAATTTTGTTAGTGTATGATTTTTTTAAACCTAGCTTCCTCTGTAGATTTGCACACTGAAAACAAAAGCAGCACAGAAAACGAGACATTTGCCCTAGAGATTGTGTTACAGTGAGAGATTTTAGAGTAATAAAAGAAACACAGCTGTTCAGAACACCTATGTCCTGTTCAAAAGGAAAGTATTGGTTGCATACCCTGTGAGGAAGTGTTTGGGGATAAAGCAGCTATCCAAGCTAATAGTGAACAGATGTACGGAATTTCTCTTGTGACAGCTGACTGCTTAAAGTAGAAGGTGAAAACAACTTTTTCACTACAGCTTCAGAATGCATGAAGCTGCTTTACTCCACTTATTGCATTACTTATATCTATCAGTATCCACTTTGGGAACATGAAAGAAACTAATGTTAGTTCCCTTAAAGTTAGTATTTTGATTTGAAGCAGTAGTGCAGTTTGAAGTGAAACTCCCAATCATTTCCAGTTACTGAGAGCTAGTTTGATTCATAGAACTATGGTGTGCTTGAAGTAGGTTTATTTAAAAAAAAAAAAAACAAACTTCACTCCAGGCGTGCACCAGATGTGTTCCAACTTTTCAGTGGAATTTGAGGGTTTGGCTATTTTTTTGGACAACATTATTACGTTCATATGGTGTGCTGCACCAGACTAAATGTGTTGGGAGAAAAGGCTCTGAGCTGCAAATAATGTAGTTGTCGGGGTCAAGCACCAGCTGCTTCAACCTACCAATCAGCTCTTATTTCACTGAGTTAGTGTAGACATAACACAGGCATAACCCAGAGTTAGTCGGAACAGTTCTGGGCAATCAAACGAATCAGGAAAGACACTGTAGATTGGGGTACAGCTGAAGTTTTTGCCATGAATAACATCTCAAGTATTCTGGTATCTGAGACTGTATGTCTAAGATGGGCAGATTTTCTCCTTGCAATTGCAAAATGCATTTAAAAATCACAGATAAGAAATACACTAATAGAACCAAGTCTCACTGAGCATCTGGAGAATATACTTAAAATGTCAATGTTGTTATTTTACAGATGACATAAACCTTATTACTCTATGATAAATTAACTATCCCATTCTAGGTAGTTCAGTTTTTGAGCAGTGGTCTTGGAGAATAAAAAGACTATTTTCACCACCAAAAGCCTCAGTTTAATAAGTGATTCTGCAAGCTTCCAATGGATAACACATGCCTGAATTTGGTACTTTTAGGAGTGGGAGGTTAATTTGGCTGTTTAAATATTCAAGATTTGGCCCTTTGGTCATCCAGTGTCAAATGCAGTTATGTTTAGTGAGGTGGTCCGAAAAGAGGACTGAGACCACCAAATCCATTGTATTTCAGATGGGAAGCAGTCACCAGACGGCAGCAATTTTGACAACTGCTAATGACTATGAAAAGATTTCTGTGTGCTAAACTGTCTGATATTAATCTTTCTAGAAATCCAGTCTCAGAAGTGGCTTCATTTTAGCTTTAACAATAATAGTTCTGCACCAAGCTAGAGATCTGTATTTTTGTTAGTACAGGTTATGTACATTTTACATTTTTAGGTTTTAATTTTCATTACAAATGGTCTTTTTTTTTTTTTTTCAGAAAACATGTTGAAGTGCAGCTATGAAAGAAACTGTGTCATGAAAAAGAATAGATTATTTTCCTAAACTCAAGAACTAGCATCCTTCTAATAAGTGTGATGAAGGATGATATAACGTCCTTACTATTTTCTGTGTAAATTCTTTGTATGTTTTAAAGAACTGGCTTTAAGTTAGGGGCAAGGGACTGCAAGGACTGAGAGCTCTAACTTAAGAGTGTCCTATCAACAGCAGAAATAATAGCAGAGCCTTTCTGAAATGAAAAATGTTGTAATTTGTTCCACAGTAATGGGGAGAATTGTAAGATCTGATTATGACACAGCCTTCACAGACTGAATTAGCGACAGATTAATGAAGAGAAAAAGAAATGCATTGTGGGAATCATGAAACCCTGACAGCTATGTCATCCTTTTTGAGAAACTCACAAATGAAGTCTCTCTATGAGACTAGAATAAGAGTGTGATTAGCTCAGCATTGCTTTTTTCTCCCACTATAGACTTCAGTTTTAATAATAATTAAAGAATAATGCCTGAATCCCATCTGAATGGCTTTTAAGGTTTAACTTGCTGAAGCTATTCACAGAGCTGAACTTGTAAAGGAGACTGAACAGATCTGCACAACTGATTGTGGAGTATTACACTGATACTTCATCTCCCATATCAATACCAATTAAGTCTGCTCAGAGTACATCCCATGTAATTTTAATAGGGAGAAAATTTTTAATCTGGTCAAGTATTTCTCTGTATGTATGAATGCACTTCGTAAGTAAGACTTAAAGGCTTGTTCAGGACCCTGACTGACAAAGTTTTCCACAGATGTTGTTTAGCCATGAGTATAATAAATATTCTGTTCTTTGCTAGAGTGATTTTGTTTCATTAGCATAAATCAAAAATAAAGCATAATAAGACAATTCTGCTTAATGTGTGTGTGCAGAAAAACTGTTACAGACAGCTGGCAGTTGGTAGAAGATTGTGAGATCAGTGAATGACACCTATGTAGAAGTAGTATTGGGTTCCTTTTTGGGATGGGATCTGAAGTGAAGATTTTTTACCCAGTATGGTTTCATACTTTGCATTCTAGATCTACAGAGACTTTTTAGGCACTAGTCTTCATAGAAAGACTAGTGCCTGAACAAGTGTCAGGATATTATTCATAGGTTTATTTAGGTGTTGGCAACACAAGAAATTTGTGCATTTAAAGATGAAAGGAAATGCCTACTTTAGGAAATTTGGAAGTAGATGAGATATGCGACTGAAATACTCTACATTTGCAAATTCTAACTGACCAGTCATCCAATATTCTTGGTTGATTTCAGTTGACTGCTGAAATGCTGCAAACTTGCTGTACTGTTAAAGTGTTTGTTATTCCTACCACATAGAGGCGCTAGTGCAGCTGAGAGAAAAATAAGCTCTCTTCCCTCACATTCGTTTTTGTATGACATCATAATGTGATCAATAAGGTTGACAGAAAGTGTCAAGATTTTATGCATTTATTTGAAACTGTTTCTTGTCTAGTGAGAGCTGTGCATAAAATAAATACATTTTGCAGTGTTCCCTGCACATCTGCAGCAGAAAATGTTGAAATCAAGTTGAGAATCCATAAGTCACGCACAGACAAAAGTATTAATTATCACATTTTTTGTACCTTCACTATCTTCAAATAATGTTAACATAAGTTATTACATAACCTTGTTTTTTTGCATGACGCTTCATTACTCCAGTGCCTCAGTGATGGAAACTGACTGGTATGTGACAGTGGGTCATGCTGACTCTTCTCACGACACTGGACATGCATGATTTTTGAAGCATAGAGTGTTTTCACGAAAAAAAATCTTTATTCGGGTGCCAGCAATTCTAAATTTTCGTTACAATCAGAGGTGGAAATATTTCAGAAGAACTATGTATGACAGACTTCATAATTTTAATGTCTATAAGAGTAGCTACATGTTTCATTTCGTGACTTTTATACTCAATGCTGAAAACTTTAGGTGAGTCTAATAGAGACTCACTAAATAAGCCCGCTATCAGCTCAATCCCTGATTTCAGAAATCTTTCTGTGTTTAGAAATTAGAGCCTGTGTTGTATTTTTAGAGAAGAGTGCCAATCAATGGTGGTAATATGCTAATGTTGGCTTGAACTAACTTTGTAACAATAATAGTAATAATGTAAAAGTACTTTTGTAGCTGCTGGGAAGTTTTATTTAGTTACTGGGTAATGTTCCACTTTTAGAAAATTTTTAGATAATTTACAAATTCTGGCAAGGAATTGACTGTTCAAACCATCCTAGATGATGTAGCATGAACTTATAGACCGCCTTAAATATTCAAGACAGTCTAAGCACTTCAAGTATTTTACGATGGCATAAGTGCTTAAATTGCCTAAAATCCTTGGAGTACTGTATGGTTTTAAGGCACATCAAGGTGTCTAGTGCCATAATCACTCAAACCACCTCAGATTTTGGAAAGAGCATAAACTTTCAAATAATCTTAAATAGGATTTGAGGTGGCATAAGAACTTAAGCTGCTCTATGGAGGTATAAATGCTGAAATTACTGGTAGACTACACTGAAAAGTGTTTGCTTTTGAATTTATGTAACTTCTTAGAGACTACTTCATCATGAAGAGAATACTAAGAATCTAATGCTGAGAACACATTGCCTTCAGATGTCAGCTAAAAATTCTTGGGTCATATTGCAACATGCTGTAGTCACTTGATGAAGTACATTCTTAAAAAAAACATATTCCAGAAATGTACATTATGTCTCCTGGGTTTGCCTCTTACTGCAGCTGCCAGCATTTGCTGAAGAGTTAAAATCACGTAAGGTCATGATGCTTGACCTTATGCATGACCATATCAGTTTATCCTGCTGTATGATCATTTCCAATTCCCATGTGAAGGGAAGGAAGTCTTACCTCTGCATCCAGAACCCACAAGTCATCACAGAGCTGAGAAGAGATTTGTGGCAAATGAAGAGGGGTGAGGAATCTTGTGCTTGCTTTCCACAAGCCGTCAATGAGACTACTCACTTCTGTGCTAGTTAGTGTGAGTTGCAAGTGGTGCCATGGCTCCTCAAAATGTGGCTGCGGTGGTGTTACCTGCCAGGCTTCCTGGACTTGGCAGGACTCCATGATTATTCTTGTATTCTGACATTGCAGAAGAGTTGTACACAAAGAGACATGAAGACCTGATGCCGTTCTTCTTCTCTCCACATTTCTTCTTGTAAGAAAGAACAGCTTGCCAGAAGCAGTCTCTAAGTGTGGGTCAAGTATCTGTAATAAAAAAATAAATATGTGCGTTCTTTGCAAGAGTGTGTTGTGAAAGAACTAATAAGTCGATAAGACATAGCTGTTCAGTCTGTCTGCAGGACTTCTTCCATTCCATGATTCTGAGCTCAACTGCAAGCTCATAAATGAGCAATCAGACCTTTTATCTTTAAACAGGTACAATGAAAGCATCTATAGTAATAGCTTTAAGCTTTGTAAATATCAATACACAGTGTACACTTCAACATGACTTTGAGTAAAAGCACTTAGGCTAGGCCTAGAAAAGAGTACTGGAATCAGTATAAGAGAATGATCCTAAGACTCCCGTGTAACATTTAAGTCAACTAAAGTTTCTGCAGCAAAATGCCAGAATAATTTACTCTTTCTTAAGTCGGAGTCTTTTTATGGCTGGCCTTGACAGAACCCCGTGTGCACCTATGTTTAATCAAATTTGAAAATAAGATTTTTGTACCTTACACATCCAATCTAAGAGGCTGCCATGGAAAGGTTTATCCAGCCTGGCAGCCATATGAAAATCCTAGTGGTTGTCCCACACACATTCTAGACTAGGCACGAGACAGCATCTTTCGTATAAATACAGCTGTTTCATAAAAATGGGTACAGCACTAGTTTTCCCAATGTTGTTTGAAGGACACAGACTAGGAAGACAAGTTTACTTGGAAGTACAAGTCATGAACCCAAATTCACTGAAAGAATACGGCTTATTATCTTTCCTTCCTAAAGACCTCCATGAAGATCTCACAAAAAGATAAAAAGAGTTCACACAACTCCCCTCTCTGTGATGTAATTTTGAAGTGTCATTCTCTCTTTTTTTTGGAAACCTAGCTTTGGACCAAGAGCCAGCTACCTAAAAGTGAAACATTGTGATCTGGAGGACTGCTGTACCTACATCTCTTTCTGCATGTTATCTTTCTAGGCATCTATTCTGTCCTGCTAGCTCAGATTTTAGCTTATGACTTGAGCATAATTTCATTAGTGTTCCCTGTTTCCTGCTTTTAGGTGCATTCTAGGTCCAGTTTGCAAGAGCTTAGTACTAGGCAGAATATTGAGGTTTGCAGAAAAAGGCACGAAGACCAGAACAAAAAGTGACAGAACTCAAAGTACATCCTACAAACATTTTAGGGCAGCTGACTGAACCATACTCAGATAAAGCTGACCTGGATATGCTAGCACATAATTTCTAAATACATGGTTATATACTGCATTTTGCATGTGTGTAACTTTGAATCTGGTACAATTGACAGCCTACATCAGGGGAATCAGACCCATTGTGTGTTAAACAGTTCCCTGGCTTTTAACAGCAGTTTCTCTGTGTCATTTGTTATATTTGCCTTTGCTGAAGGATTCAAGACTTCACTATTTGTCCTTGCTTTTGGAGTAGGTGAGGTGTCCTTGGTTATGGTTGTTACAACACTCCACTAGGTATTAAAGATCCTTTCCTGAACTTGTGCGACATGGATGACTTTGTCTCCATAACGGGAAGCTTGATTCAACAAAGTAACAATCCCAGCCATGATAAATTAACATGCATAATCTGGAGGTGATTTTTAAAGAAGAAACCTGGAAATTTATTTGGATTGCAAGCTCTTACCTGGGGCTGGATTCTGCTAGGCTGTATTGTTGTTGAAAGTGAAGCAGGATGAAAATACCTTCTCTCATAAAGAGGGACTTCTTTTGAGACGTACTTTGACCATTTGGTAAAACATATATTAACTGCTGGAAGTATGAAGCTGTATAAAGACCAATTAATTTCTGTTCTGTAGTCATCTGGGGTTATTCTAAGTGAGTGTAGGCACAGTTCTGAGAAAGTAGTGGCCCTTAATTGTTCCTCCTCAGGAGCAGCTGGGAGAGGTATTGCGGTTCAGAAACAACCAGGGTGTAATAGCATCAAATGATCACCAAAAACTGCCAGCTCATTGTGAGCCAGTTCTGGTTGGTAAATGGGAATTTAAAGGCAAAGTAGTGAGACTATCACATGTAGTTAGCAAAACAACTGTGTTCCTTATTCAATCCTGTTACTAGTCTGCTGCCTATGGAGTTGGAAGAGGGGGAATATTTTTCTCTGTGTACTTACATTGGTTTTGAATTTTCCTTCCTCCTCATTTTAAGTTTTGAAACTGGCATCTTGACAGACAACTTTAGCTTTACGCAGACTTAGTAACAGACAATGTAATTCTATTAAGACATTGTTGTGGATTAATCTCAAATCTGCACTGCAACATTAGCTGTAGCAGAAATTTGCAGATATAACAGTGAAAAAAAACAGTTAGATAATAGTGCTGTTCAGATTTTCCTCCTGTATAATAATGCTTAGTTTGTACTATTAGGAAAAAAAAGTGACAAAATATATAGGAGAATTTTTTAACACTGGGGAATCAAGGAAGCTGGCTTTTACACTAAACAAGTGCCAGTACATTAGCAACAATTTAGGGGGTTAAAAATACTTCATTCATATTTTTGGAGACTGGGTGCGATTCAGCCCCCTTCAGCTAAACTAGAGAGATTCTGCTTGAATCATTGATTTTCTAGTTGGCTGAAGAAATAAAATAGTTTTAGATTAAATAAGTTTAATTTGTTGAGAAAATTTGGCTGAGGAAAAGAATCTGTTTTGGTGGAAATGAACATTTCTTTTTTGTCTGGGAACATTTCTAAGAATAAGAAAATGAAGTACCACTCTTAAAATCAATGACTGTGTGCTTAGTTCAGTGAGACCATTCTAGCTTTCATCCAAGGGAATTTAATGAAAGCGCTGTTATCTTTTCAAGGGAGGCTCAGTCTCCTTGGGATTGTAATCAGCCTTCTACCAAAAGAATTTTGAAAGTGATATTATGAATGGTTTTAACAAGTGAGTTTTTTTTTTTCCTGGACCACTGACTTTTACCCTTATTTATAAGCTCCAAAATGCTGGGTTGACCAAGAGCCTAATCTTTTTGGAGAGGAAAGCAGTTGTAAAAAATGTTTCTTTTCATATCTCAGTAAACTGTAACCTATACAAACTCATTAGAAAAACTGATATTCCTTCAGCTATTGAAACTTCTGAAGATGAATTTCTGACATGGTAATTGCCTAAAAATGAAATCCTGATCAACCTTAGCAAAAATGCACTAAAGGTACAATTTTCAGTACAAAAGGTGAGCAGCAGCTGCTCAGCAGCATAAAGGACTAATTACAAGCTAAACTAAGCAGTGATGAGAGAGGAAACAGCATGGCAGCACCCCAGTGATCTCCAGCCTGGAGTACATGGGGGAGCTCAGTACACAGCAAGAATGAAACTGTGCTAACACCAATATTGCTTCAACACCCATGAACACATCCTGTTGTGAAGGAGATGTGATAAGGTCTCTTGCTCTTGCTGATTGCCTACTTTGCAAATGTGAAAATAAAATGTTCTCCTCTGCTTAGCTCCTTTGATCACCGGGTGTTTGGGATATTTGGGTCTTTCTCCAAAGAACTCACTCATGCAGCTCAGAAAAATGACGAGGGAAACAGGAGCACGTCAGGAGGACAAACCAACTGTGGCTAAAATTTGTGGTGTGGATTAGTTACTCTGACCTTCATTATAAGGCTAAGAAAAAGTGTGCACAATCTAACAGCTACATAATTGAGCTAGAGTAGAAATGGTGTTACTTGCAACAGCTGTGAAACTTATGACAGTGTCTGCTTTGAATGTGGGAGCTGTCATTTCTGTAAAAATTATGAGTAACACCCCATGCAGCTATGAATGTTAGGTGTACTTTTAGGAAACTGGTCACACAACTTAAGGAATGCAGTAGGTACCTGTCTGCCAACTGCAAAAGAAATTGTATGAGAACAGCCAAAGAACATCTCTGGACAGTTTGTTTCAGAGTTCAGAAGCAGTCTCCAAACTGTCTGAGCTTCCTCCTGTAAACTCATTATTAGAATGGGGCTTTCTGCCAATTGTGACAAAAGGTGATTTAAAACTCCAGATAAAGTTGCAGATTCCCTGAACAAGTATGCATCAGGATGGCCTCTTCTGTTTCTGTAGTTTTTTTTTTCTTTTTTATTTTTTTTTTTTTTTGAGAGACATTTAAATTTGCACATAATGTGAGTTGTAACATTCTGCATGTTATAGATTATATGCTATGGTTACAAAGTGTTCTTTCCATCACTGCAAGGGAGCAGTAGCATCTCCCAACAAAGGATTAAAACTGTCTATAACCCCACATATCAATCTTAATGTTTTCATATATCTGTTAAATTGGTGCAGAGGAGGAGACTATTACTGCAATAGTTCTCTTATTCTAGAGAATATGTCCCCAAGCGGTTGTCTTCTCAGCATGGGTCAGAGAGCTCCTCCTAAAGCAGCAAAAGCAACAAAGAAAAAGGAATGTCAGGGAAAGTAAATATAGACCTTTAAGTGCACTGCATGAACACATTGTTTATTTTTTATGTTCCCAAGATTCATAAGAGTCTCTTAAACATAATTAGTATCCTTTTTCTGAAGTCCAGTACAATCTCCACAGGAGCTTAAAGTATGTTAATTTTAGATCTGCATGCCTTGCTGTTTTATAAACTTGCCCTCCATATGTTATAACATTCACATTCACAGTACATTGTTACTGTTGTTTTCCCATTTTCTTTTGAATTTTATGGTATATTGGGGTTTGCATTTAATAAGGAGTTGTATACTGAGGGGTATTGATGTGATTTATGTTTTATGAGTTTCAGTGGATTATTAAGGATGAATTCAAGTGGGGGTGGATGAATTCCTCCCTCTATATACACTTAATTTTTCTTACTTGAGGGCTCTTTACAGAGAGATGCAGTTATAAAACCTGAGAAGACTTCATCATAGTTTCACTGATGTGGTGAATTTGGCTCACAGTTCCTCTGTATTTTCTAACTCTGCTTAGATACGTAAATCTTAAAATATAATGTGTTCATTTTCTGAACACAGACATTTATTTATCTGGTGTTACCTTTCTCAGGTTTTACTTTTGTTTTTATTTATACTTGTTTTAGGAATATTTCTCTCTTCCTTGCATTGTACTGGAGCTCTACAGACAGTACTCCTGCCACACCGGAGGGTCTGCAAATCTCACTGGTATTTCCTGTAGCATTAGGGTCACTTTTAAGTAAATGTAGTGACACTAAATAAATGCTTGTAACATTTTCAGGAGACATATTTGCAGGATGTGTTCTACAAATACTTACTTGTATTGATGAGGTTGATACAGTGAGACCTGTTTTCTATGTTGTGAGAGAAAATGAGAACACTGTGTATAATACGTTTCATTGGCATTTAAATTTGTAGTGCATTTAAAATTTTACATAGCTGACAGACTAAGGCATAGATTTAATATCTTCTCTCTTCCGAGGCCTCAGAGAGAAATGTGATAGGATTAAGTAAACTTTTACACAAAGCTGAGCCCCTCTAAAGTCCTGGGCCGAATTTTCAAGGGAAGTTCCTTGTTAGCAATAGGAAGCTGTGAGTAGCACATTTGTGTCAACTTTCTCTAGCTAGCAACTAGCTGAAAAAGAATCAGCAAGGTGTCACTATGCACCTGCAAGTGGAGGATGGAGCTGGGGATCCTGGAGTAATTAGCTTCCTGAATACCAGCACATGCAGAAACAGACCACAGCACTTCATTGTGCTAAACCAGAGGTACTGTGCTATAGTGACATGTTCATTTTTCTGTACAGACTTTATACGAATGTCAAGAGCTGAAGGATTGATACTGCCAACAGTAGAGACATTATTTTACTCTTCACCAGTCCTGAAGTGGAAATTTCTTCCTCCAACATTTTATGTCGTCTGTTATCTTAATACCACTAGACAAGCCAGGCTGTGACTTTGCCCTTTGAAGACTATTTTCAGCAGATGGATTCCCATGTGGCTAGTGAACCTAGATGAAAATTGTTACTAATAAAACAAACTGTGTAAAATTCACCTTTTCCTGTTTCAATCCAATGCTGTAAGTTCACTTACCACCACTTGCGTTTAGTGAAATAGTGCCACGAGTCTATGCACTGCAGCTTGTTATGTTACTGAAAAGCTCATTGAAAAAGCTGTTAGACACAGTCCAAACCATTACAAAGGGCTACCGAATTATTCTCTTAAATTGGAACAGGCTCATGGTATATTTTATTGCAGAGGATACACTGACTCATAAGGGAACCTGTCACTAACGCTTGTCTTTTACATCAACACTATTACAGAGTTTTTTAAATTAATAAAGGAGAATTGGAGAAAGGTTTAAAGAAATCAGAGATAGAAACTGATTTCTAACTCATATGATAATGAGCATACTTGAAGCTCATAAACAGGATTCTTCTTCAAGCTAGATGGCATATTTAATAGCTTGTATTTATTTTTTTCTTCAGTAGAAATAAAAATTTAACCAAAAATATTTTGCTCAACAGAACTCAACGGAATAAAAATCACTTAGTATTAGAATATCACTAATATTAAATAAGGAGTTTCAATTATTGTTTTAGTAGCCCTAATCTGGACTATTTCACAATTATAAATGAGTTTACTTCCATATAAATGAGTTTACTTCCATAGTAGTTAATGTTTCCAACTTCTACAGTCAATTTTTCTGTCTGCATGACTTTTCATGAGTCTCCGGTCATTTTATCTGGGGATGAACAATCAGATTTCTTAAACCGAGAAGGCAATTCCCTTTAACATCATCTGCCATTACAAGGTTCTCATAGGCTTCTTCTGGAATCCTCTCTTACTGAATAAAAGGAAAAAAGTAAAGAACAAAAAAGGTAAAGAAAAGATCGGAATCTCAAAATATAGCAGCAATACTGACTACCATATGGTTGAGAAGTTCTTATTTCTATAATTGATCATGAGATGATCTGTGATAGAAAGCGCATCCACAATAGTTTATTTTACCTGTTTCTTACAGTGTATTTGCTATCATGTTGAAATACTAGGGCCTGAGCGGTGAGGCCCTGAACCAAAGTTGACCTCTAGGTGAACCTCACAACCTAAAAATATACCTAATATGTATAATATTGATCACATATGCAATGTATTACCTTATGAATATATGCAAATTTATAAAAGCTTTTGTTGTAACGCTTATAGAGCATTGCTGTAACGGTTGCTTTAAGATAATAGTTGTGTAACAGTAGCCCCACTTTCCAAAGAGAGATAAACCTATCTCAAACCTTCAAACAGACCTCTACCTGACAGAAGGTAGCAGGGCAGTGACGGGCGTTGTTGAAAGACACATAATCAAAGATAACCAGACACCTTTACTTCTTCTTAACCTTTTCTCGGTCTCTGGCCAAGCACGGGAAAAAGTTAACAAGAAAGAAAAAAAAACCCCACACCAGATTTTTTTGCGGCTTAAACTAGAAAGTTGTTTATTTAACTGTATAAAAGTGGGGACCGTTTACAGGGAAATTTGGAAGCCTCCTCTATACAGTGGACACATTGTACAGAGATTTCCCAGTTGCCGGGATGAGTTCTCCAAATCCTTTACTGTAAATGGGCTCCCCAACGTCTGTGGATCTGGATGATGGGCAATTGGTGATGTATCTTTCTTAATCACTGTTGCTAACTCTATGTAGTAATGGTTAGGTGCATTACCTTATTTTTGTGCTTGCTACAATAGTTTGTTTGTTGTCTTCCTGCTTTATCTTATCTTGCTTTATTTTTTCTGTACTATTTTCCTTACTACTTTGTCATTTTGGACATAAGTAAGTTTCTTTTTTTGGTGCCTGTGTCCTCTGTGCTACCCCCGTCGATTGGCAAAACACATGTTTACAGTAATGATTCTATGGCTTAGCAACAATTTAATATTTGCCAGCAACTGCCACTTCACAGGAACTGAGATTATTTAAATTGTCTCGTGATTAAATAGGAGATACCTGTGGCATCTTTGTGGTAATGAGGATGTGGAGGATGTCCCTATTCATGGCAAGGGGGTTGGAATTAGATAAACTTTAAGGTCCATTTCAACCCAAACCTTTCTACGATTCTATGATTCTGTGATGCAATACAGTGCCTCTGTTATTACATGGAAAAAATTCAAAGTATCGTCCTTCACTGTGCTGCTGCAGAAAGTTTTCATTCATAAACATGTGATACCATTGAAATAACGAGAAAGTCTGGGCATGTCTTTCAACATTAATTTCTTTGTTTGTGGTAATAATGTTCACACATAATAAATAACTAGGCTTGGTGGACTTCTTCCACTATTATTGAGGTTTTAGGTGCTATTGCTGCAAGTTTGCTGTACTTCCTTCAAATTTTTTTCATGTTACACTTCTGGTGAACATTAAAGTAATCCTCTTTGAACTCTAATATTTCCTTAGTCGACCACTCTCTTTCTCAGAACCAGACCAGAAAGGCTTTTTTTCAATTTAATCTCTTTGCAAGCTAATTTCCATGGAACTTCATGCACATTACCAGTACTTAGCAGATATCTGCCCTCTTTTGCAAAGAATGGGAGGTTCCACCAGTTTAACTGCTAATTACATTGTTTATGAGAATATCCATCATCCCAGACCTCAGAACTATGGGGCGTACACAAAACCATGAGGGTTGCCGAAATGAGCTGGTATAGATAACATACAAACAACAATGCAATACGTTATTGATCAGGTGTTCATGCTGTCAATTCATGATACAGACAGGTTTGACAGATAGATTAAATGTGCTTTGATTTTAAAACTGTTTCTGTTATATCAAGTAGAAAAAAAATCTTTCAAAAAAAGGAAGTTTTTAACAATCCTTTATCCCCAGATTGATTGCCAAGTAGAGGATTTCCATGGATAGTTTACATCTTGTTGCCTGAAATATTAATTAAATGTATTTACTTAGGGCTCTGTAAGGCCTTGACAGCAATTGAAAGTATTATAGAAGGAAATACTTCGACTTCTACTGATATCTTTCCATATTCTTACCTGGTTTCTCTAAAGTACATGCAATTCAATTGCTAACTCTTAAGTACCAGCAGATTTTTTAGTAATAATGTGGGAAGAAAACAAGCACTTTTTCCCACTACCTTGATAGTTGATGTCAAAAACATTTCTGAAACATTTTCTATTTTGCCATTTATGTATCACTATTTTTCATAAATTATGAAAATTCACAAATTATGAAAATTCCTCTGAAATTTTACCTTATGTTTGGCTTTTGCATCCCTTGCCCAGGTTCCCAAATGCCCACTAATTGAGTTACAACTCATATGCAAATGAAAAATAGCAACATACAACTTCAAAAATGAAATGTAAAAAACTAAATCTTAGTCAAGTAAGAAGATTTTAACAAGGCAACTTACTCTAAAAAATGTTAAATTTTTTTAAAGATTTATGATCTTCTCAGTCTCTCTGGAAGAATCCACTAATGGTCTTGACTACTACATGGTCAAGGAAATTTAATAATGTTCCAATTCAGATTTCTGTTGTCCTAGTTTAGAATTCTGCTTCACCTACAGGGACGTTGCATAATTTTGAATCTACCTTTATGCTTGCAATATCCCAGGCCTTAACTAAAAATTTACAAAGGTGAATATCTTCCACTTCCAAATTAGGCAAGTTTGAGACTGAGACCCCCCCTAAATATTATAATTTTTATATTCTTTTTGCCATGACTTGATCTGTCAGAAACATGGGGTTTTTTTGTATGTGTAAATTAAAGCCTCTTAGAAAATGGTGGACATTAGGGGATAAGTTGATAGGAAGATTACTGAAATCTCTTTCTTCCAGAAAAAGTATTAAATCAAGATTTTAAACATTGAAATATTTATACCCTCTCAATATCTCTAGCGCTTGCATCTTATATTCCTTGGTTCTTGATCTCCTTATAATTATATTTATACTTCCCTTAAAAAAGGGAAAGAATTTTTCATAACTAATAATTTTGAACTGCTAAGCCGTAACCTACCACAATTACAGATAGTAAGATTTTTAGAGCTCAGAAGCTGAACTTTTTAATTACATTGGTTTAGCTGAGAGCCAGCTTTTGGAAATGTTTGCTCTTAAAGCAGACAAGTTATTTTAGTTTAAGCAGCTGATATTCAGTTTTCATTTGTGTGACTGGGGAACTTAATAGGTTTATAGAACAACATTTAAATTCTTCCAGTGTAAGCTGCTATTATTTCTATAGTATGCTGCTATTATTTCTTTGGATTTGAAGCATTTAGAAAACTTAACAGAAAGGAAGGAATGAGTCCATCATTCTTGCATGCTTTCTGACCTGGTAAGCAAACGTACCTGTGCATATATACAGACCCGAAGAAGTAATGAACTACTTTAATTTTGAGTTTGCAGACCAACATATGAATTTTGGCTTGAGGTTCATTACAGCAGACTAAAAAAGTACTTAGGTGGAAGTGTGGTTTGTATTGGTTGCCTCATTGTTACAGTGGGTTGCACGAACCTCAAGTTGCAGTTGGAACTTCTGTTAGACTTTCTGAACTGCCAGTTTCAATTTTACAAACAAAGAAAATACATACTTGGCTCATACTATAAGGATTCCTTATTTCATTGCAATGACAAAAACGGTTATTCTAGGATATGTGGTGGTTATAAAACAGTCACAGTCCTGGATGTCATGGACTCAGAGTATTCCAATTCATGACAACCACTCCCTTATTCTAAATCTTTTATTGACTAGATAATGAAAACCACACTAAGTTGGATATATTTGACAAAGAAACTAATCTTTTTCTTGAACATTTTAAATGATTTTCCTTTTCTTTTGTTTTCTCTTTACCTCCTGTTTCTAATTTTTATTGATTTTTAATTTTCTTTTTAAGTGATTTCTTGATCACTTTTAGACAGTCATTCTATACAAAATGCGCTAATTAACAATAAAATACATACCTTTATGTTTGTCAACACAGAGAATTCTGTCAGATCTGATTGTGACTTTCATACTGAAAAATATCGTAAAATCTGTGCTTGCTGACATGAATCTACTCCATGGTCTTAAAGTTATGACTCAGCTGTACTGCTTAACTGAGAAAGCACCTCTGATTCTGCAGGGCAGGGTCAGTAGCAGAGTAGGAGCAGAAGCTGAAATGGGAACTATGAATTAGTGCTGAGAAGATTGAAGTCAGAAACAAGAATGAGGATTTAGGCCTGAGCTGGTGCTGAAGCAAGCAAAGTCAGAGCTGTGCCAAGAACTTCACACAGAAGAAAGGGTCTCCACACCTTTGAAAGGATCACATTGCCTGGGACCAGGGAGGAGGGTTGGTTGCCCACACATATGCTGGTAATCACCTTTGAGGCAGGGGGGCATTCCAGCCAGCTCCTATCCTGCTCCAGATGTGTGTGCTCTTGCTGTCTCTGCCCATCTTGTGCAGATGTCTTAATAACGTAGAGTATCTGAAATGCTAGTAGTTACCTGTGTTTAGGCAGGCTGTATCCTATCCCTCTGGCCTTTGTTCCTCCCAAATAAAGGAAAAAAAATAAGGACGCAAAGAAGTACTTGCAAAGAAGTACTCTGTGAGAACCAGTGAAAGTGGTGTCTTGGATCACGGTCACTGCAAGCCTGTGGCTGACTTCCATTAAGTCAGTATAATGGTGTGCTCTAATGTTTTGTAAAGACAATGAACTAATTAAATGCAGTGATACAGTAAATTAACCAGTGGGGTAAATCACTCCTGGAGAAGCTCAGTGCCAAATGGCTAGGCTGCTTCTTACAACTGAACTTGCTCAGTTAAGTCTTGCATTTCTCTGAACCACAAAACCTTGCATAGCTAGACATGCCTTTAAACTTTGTAGAAGTTAAGTAAATTTAACTGAGGATAACAGCAACTGAAAGTTAATTGGCAGCCCTGCTGAGAATAGAACAGACTTCATCTTCAGCTTCTCATAGAGGGTTCAACAATGTTCAAAAAGACAAAAAAAAAATTGAAAAGTTTTCCCTTATTTGTCAGGAAAATTGATAGACTTTAAATCAGGATATGTGCAAAGAAAGATTAAGCTACAGAGAGGACTTTTGACAAGGTTGACATTATTAAAAAAATCAGTCTGCTGAGTCAGAAAATTTTGTGATTATTTCATAGAAGAATTATTATGTTTGCTCTTATGTTGTACTTTCTGGAACCAATTCTGTTAATAAATCTATTTTTATCTCAGAAAGATTTTTTTTTTAAATGCCACCTTCTCTTGAGGAGGCTCAAAGCTTACGTCTTGGATATGAAAATCTAACTAGCAGCTTGGACTGTATATTTGGAGTTTAGAATATGACTAATAGGTTGTCAACAAGCACTTTACAGATAGGCTAAAACAGACAAGAAAGAGAACTCAAGTAAATAAAACCCTGGAAAAAAATTATTGGAACTTTTTAGGTAACTAGGTGAGCTGTGGGGACTGTGAAAATTCCCAAAGATCACAATATGCATCTGTCTGCAGAAAAAAAACCACCAAACTAAATCTTGATTAAATAATTTAGACATACTGTTTATTATCTTCTAAAATATATATAAACTAGCTATTTAGCTAATATATACTAAACAATGTTCTTTATTTTTAGTTGTTCATGTAGTTGACAGCCTGGAAAACCAGTATTCTGTGTCCTACACATGAGTTCCATATAAAGTTCTCTACAAAGAGAAAGGATATTTCATTTGTATGGCTTGAAATTTTTTAAAAAATGAGACTATCCCTGTGAGACCACAGACCACTTACCATCAGTAGATTGGTTTCTTTCTGATCTAAAATCTTGATAATTTTCAACACAGTTCATTGTAAGTAGAATGATGCCTCAAATACATGTTCACTAAAGAGTCTTTGGAGGCAGTATTAAAGAGACGAAAGTCTGGGCAGCAAGGGCATAGTAGTATTTAATAAGTAAAGAAGCAAAACAATTTTTATATGTTCAGAATAAATATAGCAAAGCATTGTAATGCACACAAAACACAAATGTAAATAAACTCGTTTCACACCAGCTATCTGAAGGCGTTTTTCTCCCAATTAATGAAAAACAGTTTAATAACTGTCAACAAAGTATCGATCTTCCATATCTACTTCTTGAATTTCTAATATTTTGCTATATATTTTGATTTTTCTAAGGTATTTCTCAATATGTGGAAGCATATTACTACAGAACAGCATATAGAATATTTTGTCCTACAAACTCCTTATCATTGCAAATTAAAGGAAAAACATGTCTACATTTTTTCTTGGTTGCTTTCGGGACTATCTTCTTGTTTCTTAGACTCTTGTCCATTTGTGCTTATGTTGTTATAGAGACTGGAATATGTTTTCAGGCTGAGGAAGTGGCAGGAATGAGCAATCACATTCTACTGGTTTTAACCATGAGTTGTCCTTTCTCTTTCTTCAGTTCCCCTGTTTATTCACTGCACATTTTTTTAGCTTTTGTTATAACTGAGACACTACTCTGACTGTAAGTGTTAAAAAATGGTGGACAGGTTAATTTACAAGCACACTGAAGGCATCCTAAGACATGGTACTAGCCCCATATAGTTTCTGTCATGTTCAAAGCCAAGAATAAGTAAGGCAGCAATCGTGCCAGCCTCATGGGGTTCAGATGATATAATCTGTTGTATTTGGTTTACATAGCAAAGTTTTGGTAACGAAGGGGCTACAGGGGTGGCTTCAGTGAGAAGATGCCAGAAATTTCCCCTGTGTCCAACAGAGCTAATGCCAACCAGCTCCAAGATGGACCCACCACTGGCCAAGGCTCAGCCCATCAGTGACTGTGGTAGCACCTCTGTGATAACATGTTTATGAAGGGGTAAAAACTGCTGTGCAACAGCAACCGTGAGAGGAGTGAAAGTATGCAAGACAAACAGTTTTGCAGACACCAAGGTCTGTGAAGAAGAAGGAGGAGGAGGAGAAGGTACTCCAGGCACTGGAGCAGAGATTACCTTGCAGGCTGCAGAGGTTACCCCGGAGAGGCAGGATGCCCCCCTGCAGCTCTGGGAGGTTAACAGTGGAGTAGATATTCACCTGCAGCCCATGGAGGACCCCACACTGGATCAGGTGGTTGTACCCAAACAAGGCTGTGACCCCACGGAGAGTCTGTGCTGGAGCAGGCTTCTGGCAGGACCTGTGACCCCATGGGGGTCCCGCACTGGAGCAGTCTGTTCCTGAAGGGCTGTACCCCACAGAAAGGACCCATGATGGAGCAGTTAGTGGGGAAATGCAGGCTGTTGGAGGCACCCCACACTGAAGCAGGAGATGACTGTGAGGAGGAAGTATCCTGATTAACATCTTTATTAGTGACCTGAGTGCTCCCTCAGTAAATTTGCTGATGATACCAAATTGAGGGGGTGTGTTGATCTCCTTGAGGGTACAAAGGCTTTGCAGAGGGATCTGGATAGGCTGGACTGATGGGCTGAGGCCAATTGTATGAGGTTCAATAAAGCCAAGGGCCAGGTCCTGCACTTTGGTCACAACAACCCCCTGAAACACTACAGGCTTGGGGCAGAGTGCCTGGAAAGCTGCCCGGCAGAGAGGGACCTGGGGGTGCTGTCGACATCCGGCTGAACATGAGCCAGCAGTGTGCACAGGTGGCCAACAAGGCCAATGGCGTCCCGGCCTGCATCAGAAATAGTGTGGCCAGCAGGACTAAGGGAAGTGGTTGTGCCCCTGTACTCGGCACTGGTGAGGCCGCACCTTGAATCCTGTGTTCAGTTTTGGGCCCCTCACCACAAGAATGACATTGAGGTGCTGGAGCAGGTCCAGAGAAGGGCAATGAAACTGGTGAAGGGTCTGGAGCACAGGTCTTATGAGGCGCAGCTGAGGGAACTGGGGTTGTTGCTTTAGAAGAGGAGACTGAGAGGAGACCTTATCACTCTCTACAACTACCCGAAAGGAGGTTGTAGTGAGGTGGGCACCGGCCTCTACTATGAAGTAACAAGTGATAGGATAAAAGGAAGTGGCCTCAAGTTGTCTTTGTTTTGACATAACTTGCATTAAATTTTCATGAAGGTAATTAATTCACTTTGTGTTGCATTCTGCTTTGTGTAATAGTTTTTCTCTCCCTTTTTTTTTACAAGCCTAACAAGTATTTGTTTACCAGCATTATATTTTTCTGAACTGCTTCCAAAAGTCAAGTTCTTTTTGCCTCAGCCACAAGAGGGTCTTCCTAGGAGCTTGACACTGAATATCCAGAGATTATTAATTGTATTCAGACCAGCATTTAGTGTAATGCTGCTACAGGATTACCACATGGAATTTCCTATGCTTGAATCATGTTGAAATATCCAATTAGGCAGGCATGAATTTCATTGTAGCTAAACATTTGCTGTCAAGCTGGCCTTTGAGTTCAGCTTTGTGCAGTGAAAGAAGAAATCTGATCTGTTCTGGCTTTCTTCTGAGCAAATTCTCAAAATGCTTTCCCATTAGATCCACTCCCTCTCTAAAGTAGCCTTTATGTGTGAACAAGAAGAATCCTGTACACTTTCCAATCATTATTGTTTGCAAATACCATATTAGAAAATTATGTATATTACTAGTATTCACTATTCAAAGCGAAAAACTCTTGAAAGGTATTAGTTTTTCTAAATAAAGGTTGTAGGGTGGTACTATGCAAAATTAAGTCTTGGGGGAATAATTCTACAGCACAACTTTTTTATTCTATCGTATTTTAAATATTTTAGCATCCGAATTATAAATATTTTACCATCTATACAATTTAAGTCTGAGTGTTTTCCTGAGAAAGGTTTGCTATCGAAAATTACAAGAAAGCTGCAGCACATTTCCCAGTTTTCTTTAAGTAGCATCCTCAACCAGGGTTTGGGTTTTTTTTTTCATTGCAGCTGTTCATACAGAAAGTAGTTATATTCTTGCTTTGGAATTTATGTTGTGAAATATTAATTAGACAAGAAGAGGTATTTCACAGCTGATATTTTCTCTTTTTTATATCTCTGGAAGTAACTATCTGTCTCTGATACATTTATACAGAGTCTAACCCAGTGGTTGTCATGTTCTTAAATTTTTT
Source organism: Pterocles orientalis (assembly GCA_011057875.1). Lineage (NCBI taxonomy): Eukaryota > Metazoa > Chordata > Aves > Pterocliformes > Pteroclidae > Pterocles > Pterocles orientalis. Next base: position 72,927 of record WKFP01013932.1, read on the forward strand.
TAATTGGAGTGGGTTTCTTTAAATTATTAAGCAAAGATGGACTTTGGACTAGATTAATTCAGTACAACAGCTTCAGTGTGAAGAAGTCTGTCCAGTGAGTGTAAGCAGGACAACAGAGTAAAATCTCTTCTGAAGGCTAGGGTTTGAGAAACAACCAAATGGCAACAACTGAGATAAGTCTATGCTTTCCTTTTTCAATTTTATTTTTAAAAAACTGAAATATTTTTGGCTGATATAGATTTTCTCTCATATCCTCTTTAGCCTGGAAACTATATAGATCAATGGGTTTGACTTTCTTTTTGTAATTACTTTATGAATACAACATAAAGGATGCTAGTAGCTTGTAGCTTGTGCATATGTATGTTTTAGCAGGCTGTGTTCTTGACAGAAAATGTTATACTTATGAACATGAATAGGTTTTATTGGGAGTCCTGATATTCACTAGATCTAACATAACACAAAGATTTATTATTTAAATTTTATCTTTTAAAACAGAGCTAAATGTTGCAGGTCTCTTATTTTACACTGTTCTTATGTGGTATAGTTTTACTCTAGACATATTCTTGGGTCTCTGCAGTACTGTAAACAAATTTCAGTTCTTGCCTTTCCTGTTGCTGAAAACTCTTCAAACATAGTAGATTTTTTTTTCATTTTTCAGTGAAAGATAATATTGAATTAGTCTAGTTTTCAGACAAGTAAAAAAATATTTTGTTCAGTACATATTCTGCTATCTGTAATCAGATTTAGATCAGGTTCAAGGTTAAGTACACAAAACTACATGGTAACAGATTTCAATTTCTGTTCCTGCTAACACCAACATATGTCAGTGACAGTGGAATGTAACGGGTAATGATGTTCTTGCAAGTCATTCTCCTCCTTAGAGAATTAATGTGCAAGTACGGCTGCTGTTAGGAGAGTCTGTAAGTATAATCTTTTACATTTAATTGTGAATTTATTTTATTCCTAAATTTTTGTTGTTAACAAATTGACAGCCTTGACAACAGCACTGAGGTTTTATTTTATTTCACAGAGTTTACATTAAATTACCTGTGTTGTTTATATTTTTATATGCCAGTGTGGGAATAGAGAGGAATTGCATGTTTTTAAAGACCTTCCCTATTCTCAGACACCTTATTGCTGGTCTTACTGACCTTAAGTAACTAGGAGAACAGCTGGGCACAATATTGCTGCTTCATACATCCCACTCTGAGGATATAGATCTTTTAGTTTGGAGGGAATTGCCTTAGTTTATATTTTACTGATTACTAAGGATGATTCTTAAAATGCTGCAGCAGCACCCATTTACACCACCTATTATCAGCAAGCTCTGAGCTTTCCATTGTTACTTTACGGTTGATTCAATTTGGGATGTTCCAGTGATGTCCAGTCCAGTTAGTCATTGCAAACTGGCATGGTTATGAATCCTCATGTTTGCTCTCTGAGCACTGTGAATTTTGTAAGGCCCCAGTATGTTTTTTTGTTTCTCAAAATAAGTTAAATACAAACAGAAAGGTGAGAAATTAGTGACGCTGTTTTTTTTGTTAGATTGAGAATGCAGACCAGGACCAAGCAACCTCTCTGGTTCCAGTAGACAGATAACATGAAACTCTCTAATAGCTGAGATCTTCATAATACTTCAAATTTTATTTTCAGATAATGTTTTGTGTGTAGGGAAGAACTATAGGCAGACAGCTGAGACTCAGAGGGCCAAATCTGAGAGTCATTCAACCTGCAAAGATATTCCAAACTTTCATTTAAGCTGAACGCTTACATTGCAATGCCAGAAACAAAATTTCTACTGCTGACATGTACAAGGTCAGACTACTGCTGAGCAACAGGAATTTCAGTGGATTCCATACTCCAAGCCCTATCAGAATCTCCAGCAAAATACAGTAACAAAGGTGCATTGCCTGTTTTACCCAGCAGTGCAATTAGATTGGTTCTAAGTGACAAGTTCTTGTCTGCTCTGATTTAAAACAGAATTTGACTGTTTTTCTGTTAGGTAGGAAAGCTTGGTCCAAGCCTGAAAGGTGTCTCTTCCATCCCAGACTGAATAATGCAACCGTCAGAGCATTCAGCAGGATAGACAAGGTTTGTCCATGTGGTGGGTTAACCTTGACTGGGTACCAGGTGCCAATCAGGCCCTTCTATCATTCCCCCTTCAGCAAAATGTATACATACACGAGTAATGAGTAACTGGCTGAGAGACTGGTGTCAAGACAGGAACTTCGAGTTCTTTGACCGTGGGGCGGGTTACTCAGCCCCTGGCCTGTTGTCGAGGGATGGAACTCGTCTGTCCCATAGGCGGAAACGAATCCTAGCACAGGATCTGGCAGGGCTCATGGAGAGAGCTTTAAACTAGATTCGAAGGGGGATGGGGCTGTAACGGGGCTTGCAGCAGTGGGGCAGCGCTCTAGTGTTGACAAAGACCGGGGTCCTCCCACCCTCCTAGGGTGAAACAGGCGTGCTCAGCTCACTCCCTGAAGTGCCTGTACACAAATGCGCGCAGCATGGGGAATAAGCAGGAGCAGTTAGAAATCTGTGTTCGGTCAGGAGATTATGACCTGGTGGCAATTACAGAGACATGGTGGGACAGCTCACATGACTGGAATGTAGTCATGGGTGGCTATACCCTTTTCAGGAAAGACAGGCCAGCAAGGTGAGGTGGGGGAGTTGCTCTTTACATGAGAGAGCAACTACAATGTATTGAGTACTGTCCAGGGGTGGGTGACGAGCGAGTTGAGAGTTAGTGGGTGAGAATTAAGAGACAGGCTGGCATGGGTGATACTGTCGTGGGTGTCTATCACAGGCCACTGGATCAGGACAAGGAAGTCAACGAGGCCTTCTACAGGCAGCTGGTAGCAGACTCACAGTTACAGGCCCTGGTTATCGTGGGGGATTTTAACTACCCTGATATTTGCTGGAAGGCCTACTCAGCCAGCCATCTGCAGTCCAGGAGGTTTCTCCAGTGCATTGATGGTAACTTCCTGATGCAAATGTTGGAAGAGCGACAAGGAGAGGAGCGCAGCTAGATCCTATTCTCGGGAATAAGGAGGGTCTGGTTGAAGAGGTGAAGGTTGAGGGCAGCCTTGGTTGCAGTGACCACGAGGCGGTGGAGTTCAGGATCTCATGTGGCCGTAATAGAATCCTGAGCAGAATAGCAACGCTGGACTTCAGTAGGGCCAACTTTGGCCTTTCAAGCAATTGCTAGGGGAAATCCTGTGGGACAGGGTACTTGAAGCTAAAGGGGCCCAAGATAGTTGGTTAGCGTTCAAAGAAAGCTTCTTCCAAGGTCAAGATCAGAGCATCCCAACGGGTAGGAAGTCAAGGAAGGGTGCCAGGAGACCTGCAAGGTTAAACAGGGATCTGCTGGGCAAACTCAAGTGCAAGAGGAGAGCCTACAGATCATGGAAGGAGGGGCTGGACAATTGGGAGGAATATAAGAATGTTGTCAGAGTGTGTAGAGAGGCAACTAGGAAAGCTAAGGCCTCCTTAGAATTAAACCTTGCTGGAGGGGTCAAGGATAATAGAAAGGGCTTCTTCAAATACATTGCAGATAAGGCTAACACCAGAGGCAATGTAGGCCCACTGATGAATGAGGTGGGTGCTCTGGTGACAGAAGATACAGAGAAGGCAGAGTTACTGAATGCCTTCTTTGTCTCTGTGTGTACTGCCGGAGGCTTTCGTGAAGAGTCCCGTACTCCTGAAACCCCAGAGGAAGTCAGGACAAAGGAGGAGTTTGCTCTGGTAGATGAAGACTGGGTTAAGGAGCAATTAAGTAAACTGGACAACCATAAATCCATGAGTCCTGATGGGATGCACCTGCGGGTGCTGAGGGAAATGGCAGAAGTCATTGCTAGGCCACTCTCCATCATCTTTGGTAAGTCGTGGGAAATGGGGGAGGTGCCTGAGGACTGGAGGAAAGCAAATGCCACTCCAGTCTTCAAAAAGGGCAAGAAGGAGGACCAGGGTACCTATAGACCAGTCAGCCTCACTTCCATCCCTGGAAAGGTGATGGAACAACTAATTCTTGATGCTGTCTCTAGGCATATCAGGGATAAGAGGGTCATTAGAGGCAGTCAACATGGCTTCACCAAGGGGAAGTCATGCTTGACCAACCTGATAGCCTTTTATGAGGACATTACCAGGTGGACCGATGGTGGTAAAGCAGTAGATGTGGTCTATCTTGATTTCAGTAAAGCATTTGACACCATCTCTCACAGTATCCTTGCAACTAAACTGAGGAAGTGCGATCTGGATGATTGGGTAGTGAGATGGATTGTGAACTGGCTGGAGAAAAGAAGCCAGAGAGTTGTGGTGAATGGGATGGAGTCTAGTTGGAAACCTGTATCTAGTGGAGTCCCCCAGGGTTCGGTATTGGTACCAGTGTTATTCAATATATTCATCAATGACTTGGACGAGAGAGTAGAGTGCACCCTCAGCAAGTTTGCTGATGATACGAAACTGGGAGGAATGGCTGACACGCCAGAAGGCTGTGCTTCCATTCAGTGAGCCCTAGAATAGGCTGGAGATTTGGGCGGGGAAAAATTTAATGCAATTTAACAGGAGCAAGTGTAGAGTCTTGCATCTGGGCAAGAACAACTCCAGGTACCAGTATAAGTTGGGTACGGAACTGTTGGAGAGTAGTATAGGGGAGAGGGACCTAGGGGTCCTGGTGGACAGCAGGATGACCATGAGCCAGCACTGTGCCCTCGTGGCCAAGAAGGCCAATGGCATCCTGGGGTGTATCAGAAGGGGTGTGGTCAGTAGGTCGAGAGAGGTTCTCCTCCCCCTCTACTCTGCTCTGCTGAGACCGCATCTGAAATATTGTGTCCAGTTCTGGGCCCCTCAGTTCAAGAGGGACAGGGAACTGCTGGAAAGAGTCCAGTGCAGAGCCACAAAGATGATGAAGGGAATGGAGCATCTCCCTTACGAGGAAAGGCTGAGGGAACTTGGTCTCTTTAACTTGGAAAAGAGGAGACCAAGGGGTGACCTAATGAATGTTTATAAATATGTAAAGGGTGGGTGTCAGGAGGATGGAACCAGGCTCTTCCCTGTGACATCCAGGGGTAGGACAAGGGGCAATGGGTTCAAGCTGGAACATAGGAGGTTCCGCTAGAATATGAGAAAAAACTTCTTTACAGTGAGGGTGACAGAGCACTGGAACAGGCTGCCCAGAGAGGTTGTGGAGTCTCCTTCTCTGGAGACTTTCAAAGACCGCCTGGATGTATTCCTGTGTGATCTGATCTAGGTGTTCCTGCTCCGGCAGGGGGATTGGACTAGATGGTCTTTCGAGGTCCCTTCCAGTTTCTAACATTTTGTGATTCTGTGAAAATAAAGGAGGAGAATAAGATAAAAGCAGTTTAATTAAAGCAATGGCCAAGGCTACACAGAGAAACAAAAGGAAAACAAAGATGTTATTCTCCACTACTCCTCAGTAAGTAATGTCCAGCCACTTCCCAGGAATCCAGAGCTTCACTATGTGTAGCAGGTGCTCCTGGAGACAAATGTAGCAACAAGTGCTCCCCTTCTCCTCCCTTCCCTTGGCTTTTATGGCTGAGCTGATGTCACATGGTATGGAATAGCCAATCTGGGTCAGTTGTCTTGGCTCCGCCCCCTCTCAACATGTGTTATAAACACCCTTCGAGCTGCCAGTGTAACACTCAGCACTGTGAGGCCTGATATGGGGATACTAACTCCATCTCAGCCAGACCCAATACAGTCCAGAAGCCATGGCATACCACTCAGGCAGATTATAGGAAAGGTTTCAGAAAGCTGTGAGCATGAGCAAGCAGTTGTTGTAGTGTTTTGATGCTAGCCAGGGTCAAAACCATAACAGTAAGTGACCTGCAGGAGGACATGTATACAAAACCAGTCCAAGCAGACGTCCTGTTTGCTAAGCAGTGCTCTGAAATCTCAGTGATACCTTATTTAAACATCCTCCAGGGACAGAAATCAAAGACAGGGCTGCAGAGTGTTAGGATTTAGGCCGTTTTTGCCAATGGTCTGCTTCAGAAACTTAAGTGAAATGAAAGTTCATACATTGCAAGACTGTATGCACCTGCCAAGTTAGACGTCACTTAAGCAGTACTCAAAGAATCTCAGTGGCATCTCAGTGCTTGTTTTCAACACTTAGGTAACACTGAATATAGCTGTAAGTCTCTTGCCAGAATAAGAAGGAACTGTTTTCTATACTGTTCCCACTATTGAGTTTTCTGGCTTCTCTCATCTTTGTAGATATTATATCTTAACAAGTTGTAGGCCTACTTACTGGTTACTGTAGCCAAGAACTGTTATTCTCCTATGCGTTTATACTTGCAAGAGGCATGATTATCTATAAAATGCTTTTATGTATCACTTCTAAATGTAATTTCTTGTACCTTTTTGTACTTGATTAATTCAGAGCTAAAAATGTAAATACTTTAACAAGTTTCGGAGCTATTAAACCAGTCTGTTTTTGTTTTAACCATTTTACCACTATTTATTGACAAAGTGCCTGTTACAGTACCTAGAAAAACATATGACCAAACCAGGGACTGAAGCACTGAGCCCACAGTTTAATGCATTTTAAAATAGCAAAACTATTTGTTTTATTGCGCATTTATTCCGTGTCAAGTTATTTTCTGTATGGTCTGATTCCTAAGGAAAAAATATTTTGCTTTTCCCCTATGCCATGTTTCAAAGGGCAGCCCTGACAAGCAGTCCCTCTGGTGACATGGTATATTGGGCCTTTGATTGCTACCAGCTGAGCACAGTATACTTTGTTACAATCTCTGTGTAGATGCTCTCTGATTTTTCAGGGGTGAAGTGCATAAAAATCTGTGCTTACCGGAATTTTCTTTTAGAGAAGATAATTTTTATGAAAACCTGGAAAGAAAATCACGTTTTTCTGCTGCATTCTAAGGAAAATAAACATGGCATTATATCTAAGCTATTTGTATCACTGATACACCCTGAGACCAAAGAGACTAATAGCATGCTCTATGGTGTGACAAATGATGTTAGGGTTGGGATTCTCCTGTGGTGAAAAAGATGGCTGCAAGAGCATTCAGATAAGGCTTGATGTAGAGCGGTTCCGCACCCTGTATAATACATGTGTGCATGGAAAAATTTCTAACTGGCAAATGGCATTACTGTATTTGTTAGTAATACCTTCTACCATTGTGATTTTGTTGTGTTTGTGTTTATTTATACTGAAGGTTTGAGGGTCTCTATTCTAAAAAAAACTTTGGCCTCTAGCAGTTCTCCAGAGACAATTGAACTTTTGGCATGCTTATCTCTCAAGCAGAAGTTAAGGACACAGTGGTATATCAAATATAGAATGGTCGCTTGAAGGATTTTTGTGAGCATGAGAAAGTAAACAGAAACTTAGAAAAGTGAGAGAAAAGTTTGCTTCCTGTTTGCACTGAAGACACCCTAACAGTTTCATTTAAAAAAAAAAATCGAAATCAATGTTTTGTTACATTGATTAATTTATTTTTAAAGTGGATGATTTTGGACAGGCAAAAGGTGATAATCTCTTTGCTATTACTACCAATTCATCTCATGATAAGGGAATTGCCAGTATCTCAGTCAGGATTTGGGCTTACTCTGACCCACACAGTAGAAAAAAAAAAGTATAAAAAATATTTTAAAAATATCAGTCACTGTTCAGAAGATGTAAACTATATTGCTTAGTTTCCTAAGAGCAGCAAAATAAAAAGATTGTGTTCTTGTGAGGAAGTTCTCTTAAAATTTTAATTAGCACAAAGAGCAAGACAAAGCTATGGAAATCAGTTAAATCTTTATTTGAATCCTTTCTTGCAAGACTATTCTGTACAGTCTATTCTACTGAATGTCTTTCATTTTCAGTACAGGATACTATTTCTTACTGCTGACTCTTCTGAGAAAGTTTGTTTTCTGCAGTATGCATTTTGTAAGACACAGAAGTTGTACTGTTCCAGGACAATAGCATATTAGTTCATCCAGACGTGATGAAAGCAATGGCTTGTAATAAAAGAGTCCATGCTCTTGAGGAAAATGTGAAACATGAACAGAAGAAATTAATTCTTGCATATCTTTGCCATTGTCAAATGAATTGGAACAACATGTTTGTTACGCAATATAGACAAATATTTTTTTATACGTGATAAAAAGACTATTAAACAAAGCATGTATTTGTGTTCTTTTGGGGGACTCACTGAGTTCTGAAGTAGAAAGGCCAGAAATAGACCAGAGAATCAATTATACTGCATTTACTTTGTTAATAATAGCTTGATAATAGATAAATGTGTTTACTTTGATAAGTCTATTTGGCAAAGATAATGCCATCCCCCTTTTATATATTGCCTTTAGAGGGTTTTTTTTTCAATTGATTTATAACTAGGTATTATTTCCTTCAAAAAGTCAATAATCATAGTTTTTAATAATCAGAAGAAAAATCACAAAATCAAGTGATGATGGGTAGTATTAGTTTGACATAGTCCCATAGGTTATTCTTTCTATTACCTCAATAGACATCAAGTTTGAAAATGCTTTTCTAATTTAAATAATTGTATTTATAAGGTCATCCCTCAAAACTTCTAACAATTATGACTTTCATGTACGTTTCTGCCAGCTTACTGACTTGATAGAATTTTGATTTAAAAAGTGTATAATTGGTCTGGTTTTAACTGTGGATTCAGGAAAAAAAAATGAGGTTTCAGAATGTTTGCTTTTATAAGGCTCAGTTGTTTCTTATTATTTCATTTTGAAATTGTAGATATGAAGTAGATCTAATTTGATGCTTTGATTCTGTTATTGTTTACCAGTCTACTTAGGTAGGAGATTTTTTTTCTCTGTGTTTAGTAGACAAAATGTAATTTTATTGTAATTATGGATATTTATATCCTTTGTTAACTTTTTCTTTATTCCTCATTTTAGTTAATTTTTTTTTTGGAACTTTATCGATTATCTGTGCTTAAGAAGAAATATTTTGCAGTTGACTGTAACAGTTCCTGACTAGGCTGAAGCCTCTTGTATTTTTGATGCTATACATGGTCTGAATATGATAATTCTTAAGAAATTAAGATGCTCATTTGGCTGTGAAACGGATTTTACTCCTGATTAATTGGAAGAAAGACAAGCTTTAAACGCATATTTTGCTTTTACTTACAAAACAAAATATGGAATGTAACTTGTGTAAACTATGACTTTTCTGGTATCACAGCATCACATATAGAAGTAGATTACAGTGTTAGGAGAGTTGTCGAAAAGTAAACCAACAAAGCACATGTTTCTTCTGCCAGGGTGTCTGTCTATCATGTCCTAGATCAGAAATTACTCCAGTGCTCGAAGGAGTGATATTAGTCAACTAGAGGAAAAGCAAAGTCTCTTTTTCTAAGTTAGTGTAAAAGTACGAGAAGATGGATACTACAAACGAAGTTTAGGAAATTCAGTGTTCAAACCAAGAAAAGAAGAGTGCAAATCTCATTTTGAATTTGGCAAGGCCCCTATTCATGCCAAACAAGACTGCTCACACTTACAGTACAAAGCTGCATCTATACAGAGAACCCATGGTTTTCTTCAATAACAAGACAGAGGGGATTCTTTGGACTTTTGCCTCTGTGTCAAAGAGATACTCACTTAATTGGATCTTCCTAAATGATTTTGCAGTATCTCATCAAAGCTGAATATGGTCTTCTTTACTTTAGGGAGGAAAAGCAGGAAAATGGTATCTCCGTCCCTGCCCACACAAATATTACATGCTTTATATCAAGTATTTAAAAAGATATGGGTAGAAATACCTTCTAGCAAGAGCGGTTTTTGCATATTCTCTGTCAGTGGTATAGCAATTATCCAACTACGTAACATGCAATAATCAATGATTTTTCCTCTGCTGTGTTTTGAACAGGCTCCAATCTCCTGAACGCTCTCCAGGAATGCCCTGCTGTTAGTGGAGAACGGTATTTTTATGGAAAAATACTTATTACATATAAAGTAATATATTTGGTCATGAGCTAGACATTTAGTTACTCAACACTGAAATGATTCCAACATTCTGGGTGTAGAAGCAAGCAGCTAGTTTTATGTAACCTTTTGGAGAAGCTTATATTCCTAGGGACTTCAAGTAGTAGTTCAGTGCAGAATTCATGGAGAATGTGCCTAAAATGGAGAACCAAAAGCAGGCAGGAGATAATCGTGATGTTAAGAGAACTATTAGTCACCATAGACACTAACAAACAGCTCACAGTCCTGCACCTTGATTTGGGGTATTAGACGTGTCTGCCCTGTAGAAATCTTTGTTGTTTTGGGGAGAATATATTCTAGGAAATTTATAGTATAACTGTAGCAGAGCCTACAGATGTTTTTGTAGCATTGACAAAGTGTGTAAGGCTGTAAAAAGATTTGTTGCAACTTCAGGAAAGAACCTCTAATTATAATCATACCACAATACTATTAAACTGCATACCATTATCTACAAAGAAGCTTGCATTGCAATATTCTGTTGCAAAACAAAATCTCCTAACAAAATGATTCATTCTTAATTTCCAGCATCCCTTCCTCCCCATCCTCCCCATTTAATTTCTCATTATAGGATGCACAGAATGGAATTTGAATGCAATTTGTAGTGTGAAAATTCACAGTGAAAATAACAGGAACTTTTATCCTTTGGCTGTCAGATATGTTCATGTGCACTTATTATAATATCAAAAAATGCTATCCTTGAGATTTCTCTGTTGTTTTTGTTTTATGTATGAATGCCTACATTTGCATATGCATTGCATTTTTATTTTCCTTCTTTCCCATATAAATTAGGCCATGGTAGTTACTATAAATAGCAGTCAGAAAACTGCTTGATATGTGTGTTTATTATTAGCAATAAAACATTTGTTTGTTATCCAGCAGCAGTATGGAATTTGGTTAGTTCCTAATTACACAATCCTTTATTGTGTAATTATTGTTTGAAAATTCAATGAAATGTTAGTATAAAAAGGTAATAAATACTAAAGAAAATCTGATGGATGTCCAACGCTATATAACTGCAGGCTGAGAAACAATGCAGCAGTGCTGATTATCTGATTTATAATGAAAGACGGCTTGTGGAGTTAATCTTCGGTCTATGAAACAGGAGATTAGCAAAACAACTCCATTGTTTTAACTGTTGATTACGCATTTCATTGTGACAAAAATGGCCTGCACTAAGGGAGTCATGATTCAGCTCTAGCATTACACCTGAAAGGGGAAAAACAGCATACAGAACAATGAAGCAATTTTGTTCCTTTGTAGAGGAGAAATGGCTAATTCAGCACTGAGATGAACACTGCTGTTTTTTTCAGCAACAATGTGAAAAGAGACAGATTATCTTCAAAGGGTAAAGGTGATTTGCACAGACGTCAAAGTAGCTAATGTATTTGTACTCTTTATAACAGAAAAAAGATGTTTTTTTTCTCAGATAAATATTCCTGCAATGACCACTGTACATTTACAGTGTGTAGCTGTAAGGCCACTACTTGCACTGTCTTTTGTAAGCCTCTCCTTTGATCACCATGGAGAACTTATTTGTAGTGGTACAAACCAACCATACTGTGTGAGTTATGGACAATGGAAGTAGGATAGAATACAAGCAAGCAGCTTATTTATGGGTCTTGTTTCTGTTGCTATTCCACATGCCATTTAATCTGTGTACAATCTTTCTCTTACTGACCCTTATGCCATATGTGTATTGGTGTGCATGAAGATTCTAGCAACAGGCAGGAAAACTTGCTTAGGCCGTGAAAAGATTTTCCTGATCAGGAAGATAATTTACTGCAAACTTTTCTCTGCATAGTGTGTTTTTCCTTCATCAAGCTGGTCACCTTCTGTTTGCATGTGGGTGACGACAGAAGGTGTATTATCCTCTGACCAGCTCTAGCAAATGAGGATGCACAGGGTGGAGCTGAATCTGCTGTGTTACTGTGAAAAAACAGAAAAAAGGAGTGGAATCTAACCTGACAGCTTTCCTGCCACTGAACCTCAGATATTTTGCTCACAGGGCTATGTCCTGCATTGTTCTGCTGTATGAGTCCCGTTTACAGCCCAGCTCCATGTTGTAACAGCAACATTTTTTCTTTTAGTGGTTTATTTTCGGAGACAGGAAGAAGTGCTAAGATGCATGAAGCCCCTGTGGCCTTTGAAATACTGTTAGATTAAACAACACAATTATTAAGAAGTCTGTCAGCAAACATCATTTTAACATTTTAAATTGCATTCTGACAAAGGACATCAGAAACCTGCCTATCCATACAGTCTTCCAATATTACCCTCTTTTCCTCTGCATAGTGGGAAAACTTGCATTGAATAGCTGGGTACAGCACCTTTCTTGTATATAAATAAAATGCCTTTTGCTTGTGTGGCATATTAATCTCTTCAAAATGTTCCAAAATCTGGTTTACCTTCATATGTAGGGGAAAAAAAAATCAGAACCAAGTATACCAACAAGCTTTGTCTTATTTCTGCTGGTAGGACCTCACACTTTGTTCACTTCTTAACAGCTGTAGAAAGAAATATTCTTCGAAAATCTCATGCTGTAGGCACTTTTACCTAAGTTGAGGCTAAATTTGAGATAAGTCAATTGATCTCTCTCCTAACTGAAACCAACTTTTTGTACTGCAGTTTCATTTACCTGCGGAAAAATACAAATGTTGTGGTAGTAGCATTTTCACGGGCAGTTAGAGGTTTTATTTTTACTTTCATTTTCTAAAGGTTTCTAACTTGGGTATAAAGTAAAAATTGCTTTAGGACCACACTTGTTCACAATTAAAATCAAATACAGTGACAAGCAGAATAGTGACATGAGAGCAAAAGGGGGGGAAGCATTGAGGGGAAATCAAGAAGTCTTCCTCCAGTCATGGGGTTTTTTTTTTCCCTTTAATACCTGAAAAAGAGCTATAATTTTTAAAACAACAACAAAATGCTTATTTGTACAATGGTTTCATTATAACATCCTGGGAAATAAAAAAAGAATTTCATCCTGATAAATGAGGACATGCAGTGGCTGACTTCTGAAGGCTGTCTTTTATTCCCAAACAAGGATTATTTTTAGTCTTACTATTGTTCATGCAGTAGTTCAAAGGAAAGTTGCATTTATGGAAAGAGATTGGAAAAGACATGAAGGAATTAAGTAGAAAGTCCAAATAAAGTTTAGAAGGCATGAAGATGAGATAAATTAGGAAAAATAAAATGCAAACAATAATCGAGAGAGAATAATAAAAATGAAAAGAACCCTTAATCTTTGTTGTAAAAAAGAGTGAAAACAATCTAAAATACTGAGTGATAGCTGGAGAATTTAATGGAAACATAAATAAAAGCAGAAAAATATCCAGATATGGATATACAAATATCTAAATATGATAAAGTCATGTATACAAAACCGTAAATAAGCTGCAAGAAAAAAGTGTATATGAAAGCCAAAAATAAAATAAAAACTACATAGTGTTTTCATTTTAATACTCTCTCTAAAAAACATTAGAGTTGTAATAATTATTGCTATTACAACAAATGCACTGATTATTCCAGAACTAACCAGAATATTTTCCTATCTTACATCTGGGACCTGGAAAATGGTTAGAAACTTTTGAATTTTCCTGATGCCAAGTTCCTAACAGATAGATTTCTGTTTCCAAAGCTCTTCATATGCAGTGCAGTGCTGGCTATTTAAATGTAGTATGAGAAAACTGACATATGTTTAGAAGAGTTATAAGTCTATCTCTCAATCTCAGCTTTAGAAAACACCACTGTTTTTTTTGTCTATCTCTGTTACACAAGTGCTGTAACCCCTCACCTTCAAGTGTCGTTAATGTGGATCCCTCTGGTAAAGGATCAGGGAATCACATGTTCCACAAAAGAATACGGTCTCTTCCAGGTGAGTCAGAGAACACTGCTGGATCAGAGAATGACATTGGTGATACTTAACACATTGAGGTACATTTAAACAATATCAGCAGGATATCAAATTCTAAAGAGTGCAAAACAGATACAACAAGGAGATTTTTCAAAGAAAATACCAGACAGAACATCCAAAATGTTGTTTATAACACTGCTAGTGTGAAACCAAATTATATATCAAAGCCTACATGTAAGAAAATTTTCCTAAAACTATGTTATTGTAGAAAGCTTTTTAATAATTATTTTTTCACAAAATGCAGTACAGTAGATACCAAAGAACATAGATCGATTCACCATGATGTGATGTATACCTTTCTGTAGAAAGAAAATTTTGTAACTGTGGCAGATTAAGGCACAGACTCTGATAGAGGGTGAATCAGAATCCCTTTGTTGCTCTTTTACAGTTGCTTTTATAACATTTACTGCTGTGCACATGACATAAACAATTTTTTCATTGGCTACCAGCTACTGTTCACACATTCTAACTACTGTTGTGATTGGCTAATGCCTCAGGTTTTTCTTGCTGTGTCTGTTCCTCAGGCCCTTCCTCTTCTGGTCTGCCCACTTGCTCAAGAGCAAAGCCTCATGTCCTGAAGGTCAAATCCTAATTCAGCATCTTCTTGTTTCCCTACATGTAACACTGAAAACTTATTTTTCCTGAAAAAAAGATGAATTACATGCTTGTAAATATTAAAGTATGAATAAATGTAAATTAATTTTACTTGTTATTCTTCAGGTTATTTACAAGGTGACCATTCAGTCAGATCATTTTGTCCACTTTTAGCTTCAAGGTCTCATTTAATCAATTGCAGTATCCTCTGCACGATCAAAATATTCTGTTTGGACTTAGTGGTCATGTACGGTGCTAGATAATATGCAAAGTGATGGTTCAGTAATGGAATTCACAGAGCCAATTTATGTTGTAAATTACCTACTCTTATTATGACTAAATATGCTCCTTTTAGACAATCATGCAGTCATCTCTTTAAATAAGAATCCAACAACCTTTTTTCCTGATTTAAACATATATCTTGTCAACATGGCATCGGACATGCATATATTCAGGTACAGCAGTGTAGATTAAGATATAGATTTTGAAACAGCACAAATCAGGTTTCAACAGGTTTATTACTTTATCATTATTATATTCAATCTTTCTTCTGCAAATCCAAATTCATCAAAACAATTTTGGGACCAAAAAAAAGTAGGTAGATCAACAGATTAAATTATTCACATAACTAAGGGTTTTTAGGAGTGGAGTTAAGTGGAAAGTTGTTATTTTGTTCCAAATGTACCTCTTGCTTTGTATCCCTCTGTATTGCTCAATCTGAATTTAAATGAACATCTGCCTTCTTATAATTAAATTAAAAATTTTGAAATCATGATTGGAGAAAGGGGTCTGGATCTGCACTATGTATTCAATATGAAATTTTAAGACGATGAAGACACTAAATGGTAAAGGAAAAGAGCTTTAGCTGCTAATCAATAATATCTGAAGGGCCTGACACCAGTTAGCAGAAGTGCTATACATTTCCATTCTGCCAAAATTAAGAGGAATCTTTTAGGCACCATAGAGCAGAAGATGAAATTATAAAAACAATGTTATATTACTTTGCACAGAAAGGCAACAAAGCATTTGACACTGGGTTTCATTTTGATCATCCAGCAAGACTGTGTTTATATAGCCATTAAACCAGATAACTAAAAGTTTTGGCCAGACTGTGAGCAAAGCTGATTTTTGTGTTGAAGATTTGTTTGTATATAAGACAGATGAGAAAGCCTGGTTGAATTATCTTTGCAGAGAAAATGGGTTCTTCTGTTTGAGAAACTTGAAAAATGCTCTGGATAATTCACACAAATAAGTAAGTAAAAAGAAGCAGTTCCATTTTGTCATGTCTCTTTAAATCTGTACTTTTGCTCTCACCTTGTCTTTTCATTGGAAACCTAATGTTAGCAATGCAGGTAGCCTGCTGTTGCCAGAACAGTAGTTTCATAAAACAGAGTAGTGGTAATGATGTCTGTGAAGCCCATGGAGACAGCTTGAAACTTCTGACAGTTGCTGAGTGAAATTAGGAGTCTCTTTTTTGCTTGGAAATATTTTTGTTTCACTAATTGGACTGTATCTTATGGTGATGTAATACATGGTTAAAACTTAACATCTGTGTTTTGTCATTTTTAGCTGTAATCTCTATGTTCTTGATCTGTTTATTTAGCGAGAACAATTATCCTTTTAGGTAGTGTTATATATTCTTACTAGCTGAAATGGCCCTTGGAAGTTAAAATAATTAAGTATTCTATCATATTGACAACAAGCCTTACTTGATAAAAAACTGAGCATTAACTAGAAGGTAGAGTTGTTTTACAGGAAAGGTTAATATGTGTCACTGAGTACCACAAATGGCTTTACTATAAGCTAATTGTTCCATTTGTCTTAAATCATTAGAAGACCTGGTCACTAGGGCTGCCCACTGTAGAGTATCTTTTTTTCCACTGTAAGCTGCAGTGTAGTAAGGAGTGAAATTTGGAGCTGATCTTCATCCCTCAGTTACTGCATCCAGATTTGGAAAATGACAGCCGTAATATTCCCTTAGTAAAGCTGGAGCTTAGCCCTGTTATACTTATTTAAAAGTCTATTCATACAAATTAAATCCATTCCATATCCTGGCCTCTGATGACAGCTTCATTTTTTTTCTTGTCTGGTTCTAATTACCCCAAGTCTGTACACAGAAATAATTTATCCCTTTCAAGAGACTTCTCCAAGCTTACAATAAATTCACATGGGTCGTCCCATCAATGTGGTGAATTTGCATTATTATTTCATTATGAGAAGGAAAGAAAGAGGATTAAATCTCTTACAGCATTGGCAGCGCCTAATTCAACCTGAACACATGATTAAAGCTGGCATTTATGACTTCAACTGTCAAAGAAAACTAACTGTAAACTGAGAGCTGTGGATAATTATGGCCTTTGCTATTAAACAGTTTTTCTCCCACTTATCACAGGACAAACTACAGGCATTACTATTTTTTTGCATTTAGCTTTTGGTTACTCGGAGCCTATTTAAGCAAGTGAAAATTGATCTAGATTCTCAAACTGATGGCTCTGTGGAAACTTTGTTTCAATCATTCTATAAAAACCATGAAAAATGTGTCACTTTTGCTGCAATATCCATGACATTGTGTTTTGTATTGTCTCACTCGTAAGTATTATTTGTTTTTAGCATGTGTCTGGTTCATTTGTTTCACATGAGTGCTACTGAATAAGCAAGTTACTTGAACTACCTTTTCACAGGATATATTTTCCTTTGTCTTTTATTATCATTCATACACTGCTTGCATGGATTTTTTAACTTGAAGTGCTGTCTAGATAATAACAGTTTTAATGTGTTTTGTGGAAAAAAAACTACAAGAATAGTTTAGGTTTTTTGACTTCACATTGCTTTTCATTTTATTTTATTTTATTTTATTTTATTTTATTTTATTTTATTTTATTTTATTTATTTTATTTTATTTTATTTTGTTTAATTTTATTTTATTTCCACTTGGAATGGATTCCAGATAGGAGAGATTCAACATGAGTGGAGCAGGAAATTCTGGATGTTGCAATTGATGCAAGTTAAATTTTTTGAGCTTTCCTTGAGTTAGTGTTAACTGAAAACCAGAGCACATCAACTAGGGCTTCTGACCTTTCAAAAGAGATTTGAATAAAAAAGGGTACCTGAATAAGAAATATAAAATCTACGAGAAGGTATGTAGGGAATAACTTCATGCTGTATCACTGTAAAAGAACTATGATCAGTTAACAGCTGTCTATGAGACAGAAAGAAGTGCTTTTTCACAGTAAGGTGTAATTGTTCACTGACCCAAAATAGTTATGACTAAATATAACTTGTTTACAAAAGTGTTAGCATCATTACTGACCTCTAACGTGATTGTCCTGGGTGTAATCCTTAGGCCAGGAATTCCTATATCTCTAGTTACTGGAAGACCTGTTGTCATTGTTTCCTGTATTATCTCCCCAAATGCCTGCTGGATAGTATGAGAGAAAGGAGAATTGGAAATGGATTTTCAGTGTGACAGTTTAATGTAATATTCAGAGTTCCCAGGAGGAGTAAGATAATAGTGACAAAAGTCTTAGTAGGACTGATAATGCAAAAGAAGAAATAATTTAGAGTGCAGCAGTTAGGAAATCTTTTTGAGCTTTATTAGCCAATGAAATAAATAGTTGATGGCAACAGGCAAAACAGAGGAAAAGTGTAAATATTAAAAACCCCTTAGGATGCCCTAGCCCTAGCATTTGCAGAGGCTGGGTACTCATTGGTTCCAACAAATCAGAATTACAAGCATCCAGTACCTGCAAATACCTTCCCACAGGGCTACCCATAAAAAGTAGTGTAGATCTGCAAACAACCCAAGAGTCCTGGTTCCCAGCCTCTACACTCATCAAATTGTTGCCTTTCCCACAATTAAAAGAAAATTAAATGTATGGAGACAAACTGCATAAACAGGATCAAACGCATTCAATTACTGACCACAGCCAAATCAGCTATTGTTAACAGGTGTTTTAACATGGACTAATTAATGCTTATTGTCATAGACTTGAGATTTTCTATTATCAAGAGGTATCAAGAGACTGACATTCATGATTCAACAAAACAGAAAATGAAATTAAAACCCATCTAGTCAGAAAAAAGAGGAAAACAGGAGAAAGAAAAAAGAGGAGAAAGAAAAAAGAGGAGAAAGAAGGGAGAAAAGAAAAAAAAAAGTTTTTCTAACCTCTATCTGACAATATTCTGCATTGGTGGCAAAATACCCTGCTTGAAGTTCTGTATCTAACAATACTTCAGGACATGGGAATTTCAAGGGGAGTTCCTCCTTTTTAAGACCAAAGTAGAATTGTCTAGCCTTAGCTTCTTGACTGCTTTAAGAAACGGGTAAAACTCAGAGCAAAATCCTCTCTCACTGCCCCAAGCATGTGGATATGAGCTGCCTTAGCCTCTTCTGCATTGCATTTCCTTGAGAGGATAAATGGAAGATGAGAAAGGATTGAGGTGGCTCGAAGTGACCAGCTACAGGCCTGGGAATGACACCAAGCATTTTTTAACTGTATTCACAAACTCCTCTCAGTAATGATGGCCTCCCTAGATTAATTCCACATGCACAACCCAAATTTCACTCAAAACAGGTACCCCTCTTTCAAGGCTGGCAAGAGCCTAGGGCAAGGTAGTGCTGCTATCTGAAGGGAGAGGCTGATCTCTCTCTGTGCCCAGGTGGCGGGCACAACTAAGATAAAACCACAGGTAATTCCCTCATACACACTGGAAGGACCCCTCCATATATTCTTACAGGATGGGAAGAGGTGTACACCTGGAATAAAGCCTCAGGCTTTTTTGCTATTCACAAAGTGGAAGAACCCTTTCTGTGGGCAATCATAGATATTGGGACTCAGAGCATCCTTTTACACTGTTTTTTTTACACTGTGTGGTGATTTTGCTGAGATTTTCATGTAGAGCACACTGAAGATACCAAGTAAGCCCAGGGAGAACAAAAGGCAAGGGACTTGTTCTTTATGCATACTTTTTAGATCTGATGGTGACGGATTTTTCTTTTATGTTTATCCATTTGATTCTCATTTGATCAGATGATTCCAGTTTTTGAAAAAAATTTCGTTCCCTTTTCATCTGGCAGCAATACATGAGGAAAGAAAACATCCATCACAGTGGTACTATGATATGTAATTTCTGCAAATCTTGGTTCTCTTCTCTGCCACCGTATGAGAGATATAAAAAGACAGTAAACATGATTTTGATATAGATACTGATATGATTATAGGAATGCACATTAAGCCTGGAGGAAAGAAGGCTCTGAGGAGACCTAATAGCCTATCAGTACCTAATAGCCTATCATTTACCTACAGGAGAGATAGGGAGGGACTTTTTACAAGGGCATGTAGTGGTAAGATGAGGGGCAATGGTTATAAGCTGAAAGAGGGTAGATT
This sequence comes from Pterocles orientalis, assembly GCA_011057875.1. Lineage (NCBI taxonomy): Eukaryota > Metazoa > Chordata > Aves > Pterocliformes > Pteroclidae > Pterocles > Pterocles orientalis. The sequence goes on from WKFP01013932.1 coordinate 92,808, forward strand.
TAGACTAAATATTAGAAAGAAATTTTTCACTGTGAGGGTGGTGAGACACCGGAACAGGTTGCCCAGGGAAGTTGTGGATGCCCCATCCCTGGAGGTGTTCAAGGCCAGGCTGGATGAGGCTTTGAGCAATCTGGTCTAGTGGAGGGTGTCCCTGCCCATGGCAGGGGGGTTGGAACTTGATGATCTTTAAGGTCCTTTCCAACCCAAACCACTCTATGGTTCTATGTAAGCTATAAAAAAAAGATCATGAAGTATTCTGCATAATAAATGAAACAAACGAAACAAAATGAAGCACACTAAACTCCCTAGGAATACAAATAAATGTGTCCTTTTGCTATCGATCAATTATTAAGTAGTTAAATGATTCAGCTTCTGGCCTGGAGAAACTTACACTGCAGTTTTAACAACGGACAAAATACATATCCATACTTTTGTATGTATGGTGACTAAATCCAAAGAATGTCCGTTTCAACACACTTGGAGAATGTAGCTCTAGACGTGTTGAATTAGAAAGGTTTGCTTATAGATTTGAGCTGTTTTATATTCAGTCCAAGCATAGTTTTTTCTGAGTTTTACTTACAAATTCTGATTTATGTGTCTCTCTCTGCTCTGCATCTCATTGTGGGCACAGTTATTTCGGACCATAACACCAATAGTTTGTGTTTGCTGGATGTTATCTGTTTCTTGTGAAACGGTGTGTGGTATTTCTAATGAAGTGGTCTGACAGCTGAATCCATTTAGATGCCAAACTACTTGTAATCATTCCCAGATCAGTTTTTAGGTATTTGCATGGGTATGATACCCAGACCAGTTAAATTAATACAGTTAATTCAGGTACAAATTTGCATTGACAGGATGCAAATGGTGACAGAGCAATTTATGTTGTGGAAGACATAGATTTCTTGAGGAGTATACAACTAAGAAGATTTTAACTGTTATTACTTTTAAAAGATTAATGTCTCTCTCTAGGTTCTCCTGATGGAAAACCTTATAACTCCATGAATGTCAGGTATTCTGAATAAACAGTTGTCTGATTCAAAGTGTTGCACTTCTGAAAACAATAAAAATGGAGTCACAAAGCAATAACATGCTTGTAAAACTAACTCAAAACAGAAAGTCAGACCTATTAAGTTATTTAGGTAGTAAGCTGACACCCACAACTCTATTGATTTCAGAGGTATTTGTGTGCTTGTAATTTCTGTCAATATGATTTACAAGATTTATACTTTGTTTGCGTATTCATCAACTCTTTATGACACAGCTTTCAGGAACTTGGATTGGAGGAAAAAACATAGAAGAGAATATTAAAAATATTAAAGAGTCAAGAGTTTGAAGTATAGATAATAATGCCTTTATCTGCAAAGAGAGACTACCATTGAAACTTACCAACAGAAGCAATAGATCTGAAGAGAATTTCTTAAGACAGTGTTTGCCATAAAGAGACAAAAGGTGAGGAAAAAACAAAGGTCAAAAAGAAACATTTATTTTATATAAACTGTATCACCTGTGAAATAAAGACATATTGTATTTAATAAAGACATATGGTATTTCACCAAAAATAACAGAAAAAAATTAGGAGGGTCGTGAAGAAGTAATATCTATAGTAGAATTCTAGAAAACGCAACAGAATCTTAGCAGATCATAGAAAAAAGAACCTTTAAGACACAATGAAATACCAAATGAGACTTTAATCTTTGTGTACCTAAGAAATGGAAAAACAATGTTAGTATAATACCTTTGAGGGGCAATGTGGCAAAGTCTTACGATGCTGTAAATCTACCAATAAGTAGGGAAAGAGGTAAAGTAAAAACAAAAAAGAAAACTTGGCTTTTCATTAGAAACATCAGTTCACCAGAAATAGATAACACCTACCAAATATACAAATAGACTTCTCTGAATATTTGAAATACAATTGAATATTCAGCAAAACAGGAAGACAATCCTCCTGGATCTTGGAATGAATTCTGATTACTTTCAAGGTCTCTATATGGATGACCAAGGTGAAAAAAAATTACTAGTGATATCAGAAACAGGGGACTTGAAATCGGTGGAAGGAAAATCAGATGAGGTGAAAAGTAGGGCTGTAGGAATCATCAGCAGGATAGCTTTGATCACTCTGTAAATCAGTGACCTGCAGGAAGGAATATGGGACTCTGTTTTTCAACAAGATCTGGTTCTAAAGAAAGCTGAAGTTATGTACTATGATGTTTCATGTGAACTGGAGGAATGAATAGATAAGAAGGAAGTTTGTTCTTTCAACACTAATAGAATATGAATTAAAAAAACCAAAACACAACAGTGCGTTTCCTAGTGGTGATACATTAAAAACGTCCATCAGCAGAGAGCCTAGAACAGAACTATTAAACAGAAAACTGCAAAGTGCTTGACATAAGACTTCAGATCAATCAGAGAATGCCATTATTCTGGTACAACATCAATAGAAGCCAAGAATATATTTGGGATTGCAACACTGGTAACACCATGGGAAAGAGCATACAAATGAGAGGAAAACAATACAACTAAGGAAATCAGAGTCTCTAGAATTTTAGCTGTACAAAGGTCATAAAACAACAGTTGCAAGGGAAAGGGTTGAGCTGTGATAAGAAAAAACGAATATGTAGAATTTGTTGATGCAGTGATAAAACTTGGAAAGGGTAGGATGCTGCATCAAGTGTAGATAGGCATGACTAATTAGGTGAGCCGTGTTGTTCAAAAACAACAGTTTGTAAATTTGGAAGTGATAGAAGGAAATACCACAGCGGGGTAAGGCTATGGTTAGACCTCAGAGATTCATTAGATCTCAAAATTTAGGAAGAGAATTACTTTTCTGTTGGCAACAAACACACCAAGGTTTATCGCAATTAGATGATTATTGTGTTTAATTAAGGAGAAGGAAATTAACGGTTTAGGGTTTCTTTTTACTTCTTAGAAGTTAGTTTAAGATCTAATGGGTGAAAACCTTTCAATATCTACCTACAAGGTGATTCATATATTTTCTTTCATCTGCTGTTATCTCACTTCTGATTCAAAGACCTTTTTTTGGTGTGTGGAAGAGCTCCTCCTGACTTTCCTAGAGTCTGGATCTGTGCCTTATAGTTGCTTATACAAACGAATGGGAGGAAAGGAGATGATAGCCATATTATTTCCTGACATTTTTCTGTCCTCAGGATATAGTACTCTTAAACACTTTCAAGAGTCATATGGTGAGAACTTTCTTCTCCGTGAGAAATATAGCCATGTACATTAAATTCTGAAAATATTTCCAAGAATAATTTTTTTTTTAATTTTTATTTTTTTTTTTTAAATTCCACTATGCCACGGAACCATTTTTGTTATTTTTTTAAATGAATTTTCATTTCAATTTCTGGCAAGGAATCCTTTTCTTAAAGTACTTTGCCAGGAGCCACAATTACTGCAGGAAACTAGACAGTCCAATGGTTTCAATCTGAGGTAGAAGATTGTTGTAAAACTACTTCATCTAACTTAAAGGATTTATTTTTTCCTGGAGAATATACTTCAGCATTTTATAGTGTCAGTCTTCTAATTGAAGCCTGTTAAATTAACAGTCTTGTCCTGTACGTATTTATCAAGAATATGTCTGATGAAAAACTACTAATAAAACCAATAATAAGCCTTCTTTTCCAGAATCTTCCTTAAACTACTAAATACATGTTTTCTCAACTTCAGTAGAACTCATTAAGGCTATGTCAGCAAAACAAAACGAGATTCGGATCTCAATTTGTCTGCAAAATAAATACATTAAAATTTACGGTCAAGTGCGAGTATCAACAGAAGAAAAAGTTCTTATGCTGTAGACACATGTAGAGTTATAACAATGTATTACAGGTGATTTCACTTTAAAAAATGTATTTTACAGTGATATTTAAATGACAAAATATGAAGGCTTTTATTCCTCTTGAGACATTTACATTCCTACTGTGAAATTGTTCAAGTATAGTTTTGAATGTTTTATTTCATAAAATACAAAAAAATCAGTGAAAATCAGTGAATACCGTAGTAACTAAGAATTTAGCCTGACTTAAAAGTTATGGTCTAAGTTCTATCTTGTTGACTAACTGTCAGGGATATCCAAACAGCCCGATTGGCAGTAAGCTTTTTGAATCCATTTTCTGATTGCTGTGCTCTATAGGTATTTGTGATGGATGTTGAGCGGCTGTGCACAGCATTACTGCAGTAGTGCTTACCTTCATGCGATTTATGAGGTAGTACAGCTTTTATGTTGTCTGTAAAAGGCATTTCATTTTTTGGCTCATAAACCTTCCATTAGGAGATCTGATAACAACTAAAACCAAGTTTGAGAGGAGTATTAGTTGGTTGCTGTTAATTATTGCTTAGCTTTAAAGAGAAGATGATTAGACTTTCAGCAGAACATAAAAAATGGTCTTGGAGAGCCGAGAATTCATTGAAAGGAAAATAAAATTGTCGCAGGGGGCTCACTTTCTAGTTCAAAATACTGTTAACAGTGCAGAATTAAGGATAAGTACCTACCAATTCCTTGCATACCTGCACACCATAAATCATCTCACTGTTTAGCAGGACTTCACGTAGCTTGTCACTTTCTATACCACTAATGAATATAATGTATAAACGTTTTTACAAAACTTGCAGTGTTGCCTGATATGCACCATAGAACTAAACAGAATACGAGATTACAACGAATTATTTGGAAGCTGTCTTTTACTATTGATGTATTTTGTTGGACTCTGTTCCTACTTTCTTCTTTCTAAACAACATAGCAGTGGAGAAATTTTAGAAGGGAAAACCCAAATGATTGAAACCAAAATATTAATTTGTTTATGTTCTGTGAAGGTACATTACGCTGACTTACCATAGTCACTACAACATATCAGAGGGTTTGTACACGGCATCTCAGATACCAGCACTTGAAATTCACACTGAAGAGCAGTGGCCAACCGTTATGAATAGTAGAGGATCTTTGGGTTGCAGCTAAAGTAACTGAAAGCAGCCCTGGGCAGACTCTGCTTTCTGTGCCAACCTGCACTTCTGAACCAGGAACAGAAGACAATATCACAGAAGTGTATTTTAATAACTGTGTCTTGGTGGCACAGTTCTAAGTTTACATTGAAAAGAAATGGCTGTTGTTCAATGATAAGGTTTACAAACATGACACTCTTTGTTCTCTTCTGTTTCCTTAAGTTGAAAAGAAATGGAAATCTTTACTTCATTTCCCTTTGTCTTCACAGGAAATCATTCCTAAAAGCTGTGAATGTTTGTGATGAGAGTGACATGAGTATTATATGATGCATAATATGTTTTCTACATGACAAAGGCTAATAATTTCTGGATTCACCTATTTCTGAGGCCATTTTCATGCTGTATGCTGATGAGATCATAGACACAAGCTGGATTTACCTTGTGGCTCTGAGATTCAGAGCCTTTTGCTCTGAGGTTCAGATGGACAGAGGTAAGAAACACTCCTTTGAAGTTCTTTGTGCTCAGCTCTTGAGTGATTAATTTAAAGTTTCTAGATATGAAAGGCACTTTATTACTGACCTAACTGATGGATACTGAGGTAGGGACACTCATCATTCTTCCTAAAAAAAAGCCATTTTTAGACTTTCCCTCAAGCCGAAAGAGTAGAACTACTGAAGTGCTTCCTCTAAGCACTCTGCAAGCTGCCCAGTTGTTATTGGGAGCTTAAACGTGTCACTCCCAAAGACTTTTTAAGGAAATGAGATGAAACAGATGAGATGTCTGGCTGTTTGTAAAAGTTCAGGAAGTATTAATTAGCATAGTGTTATGACAGCACAATGCTAAGAGTCTTGAAAGCACTGAGAGGATACTCAGGATTTGAATCATAGAATCAGAATGGTTAGCGTTGGAAAGGACCTTCAAGGTCCTTATTGACTTCCAACCCCCTGCCATGGGCAGGGACACCTTCCACTAGACCAGGTTGCTCAAAGCCTCGTCCAGCCTGGCCTTGAACACTTCCAGGGATGGGGCATCCACAACTTCCCTGGCCAACCTGTTCCATTGTCTAACAACCCTCACAGTGAAAAACTTCTTCCTAATATCTAAACTAAATCTGACATATTTAAGTTTATAACTGTTACCCTTGTCTTCTCACTACATTCCCTGATAAAGAGTGCCTCCCCATCTCTCCTGTAGGCCCCCTTCAGGTAGGCTACTATTAAGTCTCCTTGAAGCCTTTTTTTTTTCTCCAGGCTGAACAACGCCAACTCTTTCAGCCTGTCCCCATAGGGCAGGTGCTTCAGCCCTCTGACCAGTTTTGTGTCTCTCTCTGGACTCTCTCCAACAGGTCTGTGTCATTTTATGTTGAAGGCTCCACATCTGTGCACAGTACTCCAGATGGGGTCTCATGAGAGCAGAGTAGAGGGGGAGAATCAACTCCTTTGACTTGCTGCTAATGCTTCCTTTGATGCAGCCCAGGACACGGTTGGCTTTCTGGGCTGCAAGTGCACACTACCGGCTCACATTCAGCCTCTCATCAACCAACACCCCCAAGGCCTTCTTCTCAGAACTGCTCTCTATCCATTCTCTGCCCAGCCTGTATTTGTGCTTGGGATTGCCTCAACCCATGTGCAGGACATTGCACTTGAACTTGTTCAATTTCATGAGGTTTGCACTGGCCCACCTCTCAAGCCTGTCCAGGTCCCTCTGGATGACATCCCTTTCCTCCAGCATGTCCACCACACCACACAGCTCGGTGTCATCAGCAAACTTGCTGAGGGTGTACTCAATCCTGCTGTCTATGTCTCCAACAAAGATGTTAAACAACACTGGTCCCAGTACTGACCCCTGCAGAACACCACTTGTCACCGGTCTCCACTTGGACATTGAGCCATTGACCACAACTCTTTGAGTGTGGCTGTCTAGCCAATTCCTCATCGAGCAAGTGGTCCTTCCATCAAATTCGTGTCCCTCCAACATAGAGACAAGGATGCCATGTGGGACTGTGTCAAAGGCTTTGCACAAGTCCAGATAGGTTGTATCAGTGGCCCTTCCACTATCCATGAGCCCTGTAACCCCATCGTAGGAGGCCACTAAATTTATAGGCACAGTGTGCCCTTGGTGAAGCCATGTTGGCTGTCACCAATCACCTCCCTATTTTCCATCTGCCTTAGCATAGTTTTCAGGAGGATTTACTCCATGGTCTTTCCAGGCACAGATGTGAGACTGACCAGAATGTAGTTTCCTGGGACTTCCTTATTTCCTTTTTAAAAATGGGGGTTATGTTTCCCCTTTTTGAGTCAGCAGGAACTTCACCAGAGTGCCACGACTTATCGAATATGATGGATAGTGGTTTGGCAACTTCATCTGCCAGTTCCTTCAGGACCCGCGGATGTATCTCCTCAGGTCCCACGGACTTGTGCACCTTCAGGTTCTTTAAATGGTCTTGAACCTGATCTTCTCCTACAGCTGGCAGTTCTTCCTTCTCCCAGTCACTGCCTTTGCCTTCTGCAACTTGGGCAGTGTGGCTTGAGCTCTTGACAGTGAAGACTGAGGTAAAGAACTCGTTAAGTACCTGGGTAGGCAGGTGTCCCACCTTCTTCTGGAGGGGGCGCACATTTTCCCTAGTCCTCCTTTTATCGCTGACATACCTATAGAAGTTCTTCCTGTTACCCATAACGTCCTTGGCCATATTTAATTCTATTAGGGCTTTAGCTTTCCTAACCTGATCCCTGGCTTCACGACAGTTTCTCTGCATTGTCCCCAGGCTACCTGTCCTTGCTTCCACCTTCTGTAGGCTTCCTTTTTTTGTTTGAGCTTGCTCAGGAGGTCCTTGCTTATCCATGCAGGCCTTCTGGCATTTTTGCTTGCCTTCCTCTTTGTTGGGATGCATCGGCCCTGAGTCTGGAGGAAGTGATCCTTGAATATTAGCCAGCTTTCTTGGGCCCCTCTTCCCTCCAGGGCTTTATCCCATGGGACTCCACTGAGCAGATTCCTGAAGACGCCAAAGTCTGTTCTGAAATCCACAGTAGCCAGTTTGCTGTGTGTCCTTCTCACTGCCCTGAGGATCTTGAACTCCACCATCTCATGGTTGCTGCATCCCAGGTTGACCTTAAGTTCCACATTCCCCACTAGCCCTTCCTTGTTGGTGAGAACAAGGTCCAGCATGACCCCTCTCCTTATTGGCTCCTCTATCACTTGCAGAAGGAAGTTGTTATCAACACATTCTAGGAACTTCTTGGCCTGCCTATGCTGTTCTGTGTTGCTCTTCCAACAGATACCAGGGTAGCGAAAATCCCCCATGAGGACCAGGGCATGTGAACGTGAGTCTACTCCTATCTGTCTATAGAGGGCCTCATCCACTTGATCTTCCTGGTCAGGTTGCTTGTAGGAGACCCTCACTACAATGTCCTCTGTCCCTGCCCTCCCTTTAATCCTGACCCACAAGGCCTCTGTTGGCTTCTCATCTAACCCCAGGAGGAGCCCCATGCACTCCAGATGGTCTTTGACATAGAGGGCGACACCCCCTCCTCGTCTCCCTTGCCTGTCCTTCCTAAAGAGCTTGTGTCCCTGCACTGAAATACTCCACTAGTAGGATCCATCCCACCACGTCTCTGTGATGCCAGTAAGACCATACCCACACAGGTGTTCACACATGTCCAGATCCTCTTGTTTATTCTCCATACTACATGCATTTGTGTAGAAGCACTTAAGTTGGGCTCCCAACTTAAGTCCCAGTTTGTATAGGTTAAAATTAATATTTTTTTCTCTAATTGGTTTCCCACAGTATGATGCTTTAGAGGACTTTTACAATATTTTGATGGTCATTTCCAACATTCCAGACGCTTTCTTAACTGGTCTGTTTTTCATGGTGGTACTTTCAGTGCTTGCTTTCCCACTTGCAGTATTTGCATTCTTTCTTTTCTGAAGCCACATTAATTGCCACAGTGAAAAGAAACATATTTGGAAGACACTGAAACTATTTTACCACATAACTTGTGGATGACTGCAGGTTTCCAAAGTTGTAGAGAGAAATCCACAGAGAGGAACAAAAATAAATAAATTTGAAATGAGTTTCTGGTGACTGAAAATTGCAGCCTACCTGCAGGTGCCCAAATGTTCTGGTCCTACTGACACCTTCAAGATGAAGTATAAATACACTTCTAGTTGTCACACGGGAAAGCAATATCTAAAGGAGAACTTTGTGAACTTGTACACGACCAATGCTCTCTCCTCCTCACTCCGCTAGACATATGTCTATGATACAAGCTACACAACCTCTAGGACTTGGTTGTGAGTTGTGAATTAAAATGGATTGTATAGCAGAGCAGACACTGCAAAGTTGTCAGTGACAGATTCCACTGTATTATGGGTAAGAAATCTAGAATCTTGATCGTTGTCTTTGTTGTATGTTTACCTGTTAACCTCCAGCAGTCTCCTTTTGACACTGTACAGTCAAACAGTCTTTGACGTTCCTGAGTGAGACACTTTTGAAGCACTCCAACAGGAGAAGACAGCCTGTTGTTTACAGAAATTGCAAGTATGCAAGTGGCTATGGAACCTGCTATGTTTTCCTCTTTTTCTGTTTGATGTGATTGTAGGTGATTTTGGCTCATATGGAAACCTAGTGTTGTAAACATACATTTAACTCATCATTCTTGCAATTCAGAAATATTTTTTTCTTCCCTTATAAAAAAATATTAAATCAAATAATAGTAAATATGTATGACTTATTTACTTTATATACATACAATTAAGAAAGCAAACCTTTTCCTCGAGCAGGCACAAAGTGATTGAGGTTTTGGTTGCTATTAACAGCTTTAGTTTTTCTTTTTTTTTTTTTCCTGGCCTTCATTATACTGTAATATACATAAATATAACGTACATTAAATCAGTAAACACTTGGATTTTTCAAGAGGCATATTCTAATAACCACAACCATTTTGCTACAAAGTCTATGGTAGCCATCTCTCCTTATATAAATAAGCACTGAAGGCTCCTGTTCACAGAGATATTTCCATGTCCAACTGTCTTTAGTTTCAGTGGGAATTAGAGTGTAGTAAGATTTAGGAACTGAATACTTTGGCTGAACTGGACCTGTTGTTTTTCTTGTCTTAATAGCAAAATACATGCTTAGTCACTGCCATTCTGAAAATTGAGCATGAGGAACTTTCTGCTGTAACTGCAGGAAACTCAGCTGTAAGTATGGTGGAAAATATCTGAATGTGTTTATTCTTGTGGGTATTTTTCATGCTGTGGCTGCTTCTGTAAGAGGGCAAAACCCAAGAAAATAAGAAGAATTAAGATGAAAATGAGAAATAAATTATTAATATAACAAAGTAATGCTGCTTTCTCTGGGCACATTTACAAATCTATTGGATTTTCTCTCATTGTTCTGTGTAAATTGCTTCTGACTATGCAATGGACTTCAGCAGGGACACAGCTTTCAGGTTCTTGATTTTTCATAATTCACTCAAATGCCAGCTCATTTACATTAAGTGGAAAAATAGGAAAAAAATGCCTTCACTTTTCCACAGAAACACTTTTGAAAATCCATTTACATGTAAAATAAAGAGGCATTAAACCCTGTGCAAATCTGCAGCTGAATGCAAAAATCTGAAAGCATAATATTTTATTTTTCCAGATAACACAATGCAAACTCTTATTTACTGCCTGAAAGGGCTGAAGAGTTCTGAGTTCCACAGAAGTGGTCTGTTTTTCTAATTTACAGTGTGCCAAAATAACTGGCTAAAAAACACTTCTATTTTTTTTTCTTTTAAAGACAATAAACCTTAAACAGAGGCCTTTGTGAGAGAGTTTTAAAAAGTAAAGTATTAGTGTTTATTAAATAGCTTTTAGTTTTCATTCATTTGTGCTAATGTTTCTCAAACTGTTCAGTCTTTGAAGTGGTGTTGTAAGATTTTCACTCCTACAAAACATTTACCACTTGCCAAGCTGCAGTTCTCAAGTGAGTGTTCTGTAAGATGTTTGGCTGAACAACGTTATCAACAAGACAGTTAAGGTAGGAAAATAGAATTTCTGAGGAAAATAGCTAATCCATGTCAACTGAGCAAAATAAAGTAGAAAAGACATTTAGTAATATTACAAGTATTTAATAAAACTGCATAGGGTCTAACCAGACCTCAGTTACTCCAAATTGAGCATGAGCCTGTCTCCCTGGCACTAGCGAAAGTATGTTTTGGTGGTTTAGGTATGTCCTCCAACTGCCCTAGCACAACAGACCATGTAGAATTTAAAGAGCCTGTAGATTGTTCTGGAGGTCAAAATGTTAAGGCTTATTTCCTTACTCTTGTGCCAGGTGGACATTTTTGCTACAATACTATCTACATATTTTGCTAAGAAAACTGAATTTGTACACCTGCAACACTGGAAAAGTACAGGCATTATATTTACTAAGGTGCCTTGTGGTAACGCCAGAAGCCCTGACAGATAAAAGAGCTCTGTCTTCTTTGAGTTCCTGTATCTTGGCTTTTCTTTGAAGGATCTGGAGAACGCAATCTTGTCCTGACAGGTTCTAAACTTAACCTTGTGTACTGGACAAGTTTTAGCAACAGCTCACATGAAGCATAAGGAAGACTGCTTTCAATGATACACCAAAAATCAGTGTCAGAACCCTGATGAAATTCTCAAAAATCATAGCTCTGCTTGTTCACCAAATCAATTTATTTTGGTGTAAAACTTCTATGTGTATTATGAATTAATTGAATCCCTGAGTAAGAAGAAAAGAAAACTGCCAAAATGTGAGAGAAGGAAAAAAAAATCCACAAGAAAGTTATCATTCATACAAGTGTTCTGGCACAAAAGTTAGCGTCAGCCATTGATATGCATATAAACAAAATATGTAATTGTCTCCTAATGACAAATAAAAAGCACTTATAACACTAAAGAATAAGATTTTCTATGTGCCTTGCTGGGATCTCACTTCAACCAGCAGAGAAATGGCCATATCCCAGCATGGTACATACATAATGATATTTGTTGTTGTGATTATATAATGAGTGGTATCATGCTAGTAGTAGAAAACAGAAAACCCAAAACTGAAAGCTTTGAAGTGAAAAGTGTATTCTCCATGAACAACAAGAGACATAATATTAAAATGGATTAAGTTGATGAACAATACTTTGATTTGATTATCGTCTTAATATTGTCTTCTTCATAGAAAATAGTGAAACCAATTTGGCTTCAAATTTTCCTTTCTGTTATTCTTTCACACCAAATAATTTTTAGAGACAATTTTCATTTCAGTTCATCTTCCTAGTCCCTTATGGTCTTCTAAATTATGATAAAATCTGTGATTTAAAAAAAAATACTGGCACTTTATTTTTTGCTGTACATCTACTGACACTGTGAAAGTGCAGGAAACCTAGCTCCATATGCAAAGAAAATTTTCCAAATGTGTGCTTCATACCATCTAGGCTGTTAGAATCCAGCAGTTTGGCACATTTTCTTTCATATTTAAGCTGTTTTTCTAGCAGTCATCCCTACTTCAGCAGCATTCTATTCCTATCTTTATATTTGTTTTCCATTAGGAGGTTAATTTGTGTCCTTTCTAGGACACAATGATCATTACTTGGCCAGACATTGCTATGGGCAAGTATTGAGTGCAATGTTGCTGACATTTAGCAAAAATCTGGAAATTAAGAAGTCTTCAGGCAGCACATATAAAAGTTCACCAGGGCTTTCACCAGCCTCCATCCGGTCTGGTGTAGTAACTACACGCAGGCACTGATAAGAATCAGGAATCTGAAAATTCCTCTCATGGTTCACTGCAGCAGGAATCAACCCTCAATAAGTCATTATTTTCAAGTGATGTTGCTTAAAGTTATTAACCTAAGCTCCTAGTTAAATGACACAACAAAATTTCTGAACACAAGCTATCTGTGACCAGCTCTTTTAATACTTTGCAAAACAATATATTTTATAACATTTCAAGAGTTTGGATGTAATGGCAGATTGGGCTGCATGAGACATAATCTTTAGGAAGATTCTTCAGTTTTATCAAAAGAACTGTGACCATTCATGAATGGATGCTACTAAACCTTCCTGAATTACTTCAGCCAAGGATGTGATCTATTACACTAAAAAACCTGTCTCAGTCAATTTTTTTTCTAACTTTTCTGTTTTCCAACTTATTTTCCTTCTGTCTCAGAAAGCTACAGAGAAAGCTCCCACCACTGCAAATTTTTATTGTGACATAAAGACCTTCTCGCACTGGGACCCCGGAACACTAACAAAAGCCCAGGAGCCGCAGGTCCTGTGTGATGCTGAAAAAAATACATGATAGCCTGGGTTAGTGTGGGTTTCCTGCTGTATAAAAGCACAGAAAATTGACATAACAGCAGCTTCTGCTCAATCATATATAGTACAGGTGGCAGCCTCTTCTCCAACGATTTCCACTTCTCGCTCTGCTTAGCTTTTCCCGGTAGTGGCAATAGCAGAAGTACCGTGACTCAACCTTTCAAAAGCATGAACCTCTGGAGAAATCTGGCACAAATGCTATTGCACCAATTCAGCTAAAGGCAAAGCAATTGCTGTCTGCAGTGGTGTGTTTCTGCCTTAATGAGCTACTTACAGAATTCAGAAACTGTCCATCTGAAATCCTGTAATAAAAACTTCCTGCTGGTCTGACCTTGACAATTTAGCCTGTTGGATTTGTCGCATGCACATCAACAAACATATAGATGTTTAGCATGGATGGATATGTTTACCATGGCAGGAAATATAACAGACAAGAGATTCAGATTGCTACTGCAAAATGAGAGAATTTGGCAGATATGAAAGTGAACTTGCCAAGAATGAATTAGAAATACGTGTATAGTTCTGAAATTGCTTAGTAGCTGGGTTATAAATCAAAAGGTGATCAAGGCATATTTCACTGAATGGCAGCAATTAGAAACTCAGGCCTTCTATTCCATCTATGCCCCATTTGATGTTCAATTAAATATGTTTTACCCTATTATAATTTTACGGTCTGCATTAGCCAACAGTCTTTCATTGTTACATCAGGTTAAACATGAATCTTGTTTATTCATTTTTTGTTAAAATTGAAGAGTCACACTGACAAAAGTTCTTATGATATTCACATTTTGAAATTTTCAGCTTTGTTTTGGACAACCAAATGTTATTTGTTGAAGACAAGGACATGTCCATTTTGTCTTGAATTGAATCAGTTCTCATAAGAACACATTCCTGATATTTACTGCATCTTTGGACCATCCTAGATCCATTGTAAAAGCAGCAATAATCAAAAAAGGAAAGAGGGTTTTTTTGCAAGTGTTTGTTTAACAACAATATATTGACTAGCAAAATACTGTTGTGGTAGTAACAAGACAATGTGCCTGCTGCTGGTTTGAGCTGGGTGAGTTCCATTATGGTATTGAATCCATCATTTGTTGATGAGGTTCTCAGCACACTCTGCAAGTTACACTTTATATATTCTTGCATAGTACTGCCCAATTTATTATCAGAATTTATAAGTATCTGTGAGCTTAAGATATTCTACCACAGAGAAGCTAAAATAATCTAAAATACTAAGAATATAAATTATAGATGTCATTAAGTAATGAACAAAGAAACAGATCTGTTTCAATTTAATTGCTTCTAGAGGCAGTGGAAGGAACCTCTTCCAAGGGCATTATAATAGCACAAAGTGAACTCTTTGTCTTTTCTTTTCCCCGATACTCACAGCAGTCTGCACATGGCCTGAACTAAGAATTGTAGGTAATTCATTCTAGTGAATGCCCTCTGGAGACAAACTGGGTTGTCTGAAGGCAAAATGATCACTATTCCCTCCTCTATACTATTTTAAAGATGCATATGGAGCACAACAGGAGAAAGAAACAGTGTGAGAGGAAAAAAACGAATACTTTAGAAAAGCTTTTAAAAATTGTCTGATTGGCAGGGGAGCATAGCTGAATAAACTGAAATTTTGCTGGGCTGATCTTTTGCTCTTCTTTTTTTCTTTCTTTTTTTTTTTTTTTTGTGAAATTTCTACAGACAGCACTCTCATTCTTTTTGAGATAAAATGTTTGCTTTTTATACAAACCTCAAACCATTACACAGTGTTGTAAAACTATTTTGGATAAGCATTCCAAAACTGTTTATATTGCATTGGCCTCATAATGATGGTTATACATGGTTATGACACTATATCCACTTTCTCTCAGCTCTATTTCACTATACAAAGGCTTTACTGCGGATTTTTCTTCTTCTTCTTTTTTTTTTTTTTTTTTTTTTTTTTTTTTTTTTTTTTTTTCAGTATGGCAGTATGACCTTAAAGAAATTTAGACAATTAACACCTTAAGCTAACTTTCTCAAAGAACTATCTTAAGCAGAAATAATTTAAATATATTCAAATCAACATTGGCAAGAAAATCAGTGTTTTTTTGTGACCATTAATGTTATTTTTCACCTTCAGTTTGGCCATGTGTCAACAGAAGAACACTGCAGCTGCTCTTCAGAGGTTTTGGTTCTACTGTGATTTTGAGTACTTACAAGTACACATCTTATTTTTCCTACTGATCCTTTGTGGAGTTCAATTAGTATGTATAGTGCATGGCATTCAGGCTTTTGTTGGCACCATAGCAGCAGTAGTGAGAGACCTATGCAAATAGAGAAAATATTTTAACTTCAAATATGGCAGCCAGAATCCTTGGTGTTCTCACCAAATATGGGAATAGGACAACACTTAGGAGTAGATTTTCTGCTAAACATACCTGAAAGGTTACAGCCTGCATCCTTAAAGAATGGAAGTTTATCATTAAAGAACTGAAGTGCTTTAATTTCTAGAAAGTAGATAATACATATGTCTTAATGCATTCGACTATTTTTAGTGCTCCCATTGCTTACAAACCTGAAAAAAACTACTTGTTGTCTCTAGTGCTTCAAACTAAGGACACAAAAGAAGCTGGAAGGTGTTCACACCCTTGGTTCTTAGCACAAAGCTGCTTCCAGTAAGGTTGACTACCATGAGTACAGCAACATATTTTTTTTCTGCTATAGATGACTGTCAAAGGTAGCAACAGACTACCTCTTCTTCGGGTTCCAGTCTGACCAAGATTTAAAGAAAAGTCTAGAATTGTGCTCCTAAATATTAGTTGAAATTCCTAATAACCAGTTCTATACAGAAATATACCCTACAATTTTGTATTTTTTTTTTTCTTTTGCAAGAGTTGTAGTGAACTGCGTTGTAGACTTTTTGACAAAACTTTCACCATCTAGGCATCCTCTTCTTTTAGGAACCAACCACTCACAAAGCCATACAACGTGACATTAATATAGATATTTCAATTCAGCAGCGTATATTTAAAAGTGTTTAGGAGGAATGCAAAATCACGTCAAAGAGGCTGCCATGCAATCAATTCAGCTGTTCTCAAAGTATAGATTTGTCTTCCAGTATATTATTCGTAAAACAGATTGGGCATGAATTTGAGTTGGTAACTTTACTGACTTGAGTAGGGAAAATGCTGCTACACTTTACCAAGAGGTTAGTGGTCAAGACAAAAACATTCTTCATTTCACTTCTGCGCAGAAGAGGCTTAGGACACCTTTCCTTAGGATTAGACAACTTGTGCAAGAGACAGTCTTAGTTTTCCTTTTGTAGTTTTTGTTGGGAACACCTGCTCTCAGAGTGCTGAAAGTCCTCACAGTTAGTGGCATAGATTCTTTTTCTTCCTTCTTCTATGTTTTTGGTTTTAATCGTTCTCTTCACTGTTTTCAGTCTGCCTCAGTCTTCAGGGAGAAATTCTCCAACTGGTGTTGCTATGCCACACAAGCACAATTTACGGAAGTTTCTGAGACTTTTTCATGAGGAATTTCACACTTACATCATACAGGTAGAAATTACTGAAGAGGTTTGCATTTTGCTGGAGAAAGGATAAAAATTACCTCTAATAAATGATCTCTTATGATCTCTAACTTCAGATATCCCTTATAAAGTGGTTATAAGGATATAAATGGATAGATTTCCCCTCCTATTTTCTTATATTAAGAATTTACTATGCTGATAGATAAAGACATTCTCCTTTTTCTCTTTACTGTTTTCACTTCATTAAGACTCTCTTTTTTTCTGCACTCCAGACTCCCGTTAAACTATTTCAAAAGCTGCTGGTTTCTTTATCTTCCCTGAACTTCATCTGCGTCTCTAACACCTGACCCTCCAGCAAGCTTAATCACTGCTCAGCTACACTGTCATCCTCTGGTTCCTTATCTGCCTTCCTGCACAGCCTGTCTCTTGCTCACCTGAGACACTACAATTTACCTGTATTTCCTATCCTTCCTCCTTCATGGTGTAACTAGATGTCCCATTTACTTTTCAAAAGCCTGAATCAATCAAGCTGTTCTGAAGAAACATGTTTGGTTGGTCCACCAAACCAAAAAGGATTTTGAGAAGTATCTGGAATCACACATAGCATGGAAGCTGTGAAATTCATCTGTTTTTAAGGCTTGAGATTCATTCCAAGCAGCTCAAGTCTTTCAGTGCTATGCTAATCTATATTGAGGGTCTGGAACTTCAGTTGTTCTGAAAACAGACATCTTTGATCTGCTTTTGTACTCAAATACCTAAAGTGTCAGCTATGTGTCTAAGAACGTTTCAGTGTAGCAGGAACTTCTAAATGGTCTATATGCTGCAGCTATATTACTTCCAGATGCGAACTGAGACATCTGTCTGTATGTTGTTACATTGCACCCATGTGGGTGTTGTAGCTTGCTTGCTTCACTCGACATTAACATGGGATTTCTGCTCTGTATTTCACTGGGACCTGTAGAAGTGCTTCATGTTCCTTTATCTATCTAGCTCCTTCAGTACATTAGCAGTTTACAGTCTTAAATCCAGTTCTCTGGTATTTAACTTTTCTGGTGACTCATGAAGGAAGTCCTAAGACTCAAGAAGACGATTGTGCAGGAATAACCCTCAAAGACTACAAAGTTAAGAGCTTGTGGAAGGTTCTGAAAAGACCACACTGGGCAAAAGAGCTGGCTGAAACATTAAAAATTATTTAAGGAAAAAGAAAAACAGAAGCAGAATATTTGGTAAATGAGAGAATTTTCCTACATAGAAAGTGGTTTTGACCACATAAGGTTCTTGTTTGTAAATAACCAAGTCCTATTGAATTTAATTAGTCCCTCTGAGTAATGCCTGACAGAAATCTGCATTAGGATCACAGAATTAAAATGTTCTGAAAAGAAAGGCTAGTATAGCACTGTCACAGAACAAATATAAGATAGGATAGCTGAACAATTTCAGTGCTCAAAAAGTAAACCACAATCTTCTTTAATTAGACAACTTTTGCCTTTTTCCTCCTTAACTTTCCATCTGGAGGTTGCAGTAAATTATAGTGGTATTGAAAGCATTTAATGATCTGTGTGATTTAATGCTCAAAAATCTTTCTGCTGGTTTCGTTCGTAAACTCCTACTGTAAGTGCCAAATCCGTGTGTGTGATGACTCATTTGTCATGCTCAGCTAATTTCCTTATTTAGGACTATATGGGAAAGGAATCCCACTATTTT
This sequence comes from Pterocles orientalis, assembly GCA_011057875.1. NCBI lineage: Eukaryota > Metazoa > Chordata > Aves > Pterocliformes > Pteroclidae > Pterocles > Pterocles orientalis. The sequence goes on from WKFP01013932.1 coordinate 111,292, forward strand.
ATGCTGAATCCCAATGTATATTTTAATTTTTATTTATAGACTTCAACTGTATCCCAGTCTTACTTTGGTACTGTATGAAAGCCTAGGAACAGTTTTTCAAAAAAACAACATTGTAAAAATACCCCTGGTTTTATATATATTTTAAGCATATTTTCACTGCTAGGTTGAAACTTTTTTTTAGGTTCCTGCCTTGTTAGTTTTTTTTCTTTTCTTTTTTTCTTTTTTTTTTTTAAGTGAATGTATTAACTAGCTTTGGAGTCAAAGTACAGTAAGAAATATGGAGTAAGTGCAAATAAAATCTCACCAGCCTTGGAAGAGGTGTACTCTTCGCATCACAGCACTAACAATTTAATTCTCAGATTCTTATATGGAAGTATAAGAGAAAGATTATTTTATATTTCAAAGGTTTCAGATGCTAAAACCCTTGCTTTTTGTCTTTGAACCCTGTAACATCTAACTTACACCTTTGAACTTTGGACTACATGCAAAAGGGGCACAGCTTTTGTCAAATTGTGTTCCTTAGGGTGAAAAATCAGAGCAAGATAACACAGGAATGACAAGGATGAGCTAATGGCAACCAAGATGACCAGAGCTATGAGGGAGAAGGAGATAAGGTTGCCCAAAGGTAATGTAGGGTGAATTAACATGATAAAAGTCTCCCCCATGGGAGGAGACCCTATGTGTTAGTGTTGGACCACCTTTGTATGATGAATTAATCACAGGCAGGACTATTCCAGTTATGCAACTAAAAATTGACCAGCATGCAACTGTTGTGCAACGTCTTTTTTGTTATGACCTGTATAAAAGTCTGCAACTTCTCCAAACAGGTGTGCTAGTTTTTGCGAACTAATGCCTAGCACCTCTTTCTGTACAGAACTGCATTAAAGGTTAGGAGGTGGATCTCTGCTCTGTGTGTTCACGGTTCTGGCACAGCAGGCACAAACCTGTTCCTGGGCTGAGGGACAACACAATCTCAAATTCAGATGGTCTTGATAAGTCAATGATAATCAGGTGCAATAGCTTTCAGTAACTTTGGCTTCACAATAACAAGGTTTAAATCTGCTTATGCAGCCTATATCCTTGATGTCCTGGTAAGGAACATATTCAAGTTCCTGATCTTAATCTTCAGGGGACTCTTTAGACTTGAAAGCAGGTTGACTCAGGCATATAATCTCTTGACTGTCAAGATTCATTTGAGAGGTAAAGCTCCCCCACTGACAACAGGGGAAAGAATGACATAAATGTTATTTTAAGGAGAGACGTACTCAGACCGTGACATGAATCTTCTCTCTCTACAGATATGAAAGACGTTCAGGAAGAAATGTAAATATTACCTCTACATATCAGTCTTTCTACACTAGTTGCTACTTGTAGAAAAGAGGCTAAGTGATAATAGATGCAAAGGCAGACTGAAGAGAAAGAAATGCAAGCTGTAGAGAGTTTCCTACAAACAATTATACAAGAAAAACAAGTAAAGGTACAAACTGTATGTGTTTTTAGCCTACACTTGGCTTTCTGCAACTTTTATAGGGCATTCAGATATAGCAGTAATTAACAATATCAGTGAAGCTGTGCACATTTTCAGATAACTATATGAAGGCACAGGAGGTACAGGTTATGGACTGGACACAGAGCGACAAAATCTCAGGATAGATCTGTAGACAACTACAAAAGCAAACAAAAAGAAAACCACCTTTTCAGTCCAGTTAGGTTTCCAAAATAATTTCTGTTTTGTGAGAAGTTATTAACTACATCTCCAGGACCATATCAACAAACATAAATCATCTATACAAACCAATTTTTTATCAAGGACCAGGCATAAGATTCGTGCCTTTGGCATTCTTCTTTAGTCTTTGAACTGTATATGACATTGTTACTGACTCATCTCGTTACCTTGAGATGTTATTTGTATTCATCAGATTTCCATGCAATTATATTTTTAGACCAAGTAGCTGAATAAATAATCTCTATTTTGTATGAGGTGTTGACATTTATTGATTTAATGTTCTTGTGAAGCTTTTCAGGGAAATAGTTTTAAAATACAAAATCAAATGTCTGGAAATTAAGAGATAACATCGTAACAAATTCAGATAAGTTATCATTATGAACTTTGCAGAGAAACAATATAGTAAGACAGACTTTCTGAACATGTATAGTATAGATGATATAGTATATATCATCTATATAGTATATATCATCTATATAGTATATATCATCTATATATCATCTATATATAATATATATAGTATATATTGTATATATACTATATATACTATACTAGATGTATAGCATAGATGATATAGTATAACCTCATATTATTTGCTTTTGCTTTAGAGTGTTTTTTTTTTTTAATTGGAAAAAAAAAGTTTTCCATCTATAGGGAAGCATAATCAGTCCACTGTAGGTATGTATTGTTTCTTTCTACTTTAACGTGCAAAGCTTGTCTAAATGAGTAGCCACATGAGGTTAAAAATTGTAAATAACTAGACTGGAAAGGAAAGAAAGTTTGACTCTTAATAAAACATTGTCTTTCTACTTAGGAAATTTTTTTCTTGTGGCAAAGACCGTGTCCTTAAGTAAATCAACCGATTGTTCTATATGGAATTTCCCACGTGTAGGCTGAGGCTTTTCCTATAACACAAAAAACACCCAAGCAGTGATGCAAGATTGAAAAAAGAAAATTGTAATTTTTAATTAATATAAACTATATAAGGATTTCCTTATATGCATATACATATGTATAAATACACTTAGAAGACATTTAGAAAAGTTTTTTTCAATGTGTTTTCCACTTTCCACAAGGGCATGAGTTCTTCAGCTATCAGATTTGTGTAGATTTGAAATGTAAATCACCCAAAGAAAGGAAGTTTGGAAGTTGTATTAAAAGGGGTAACTATAAGGGATCAGGCTAGATCCTTTCCTAAATATTTTGAACCCCTAAACATTATTAATAGAACTTTTTTAACTAACAACGTTGCAGAAGCATAATGACAGATTCTTAGAGGTAATGTAGCTATTTGCTACTCTTTGTAGCTTTCTTATTCTCTATTTCTGTGCGGTCAACTTTCTACTGACAGCTCTTTTCTCCTGAAGAGATTTTTTTCTTGTTTTTGTTTTTTCTTTCGCTTTATATGAGCCTTGCTAATTTTGCCTTTAGGGCAGAACAGTGATCCAGGTGTGTTGCCTCTTGTCTAATCACCATTTACCTGTGCTCGGTCTACATTTTAAAAGCAATATCCTTCCAGGTTGTTTGTTTTGTTTTTTGTTTTTTTTTTTTTAAAGTAACTTCTGAATTTTATTAATCTGTCTAAGACAGGGAGAGCTATCTAAAAGCTTGCAATAAAATGAAGCTGTTCCTTTTTAAATTCTAGTTGGTCATACTGCATGAGTAGTGTTCAGTAAATAGATCTTGGACGGATACTCCGTGGAAGCTTTCTGCGTAAAGTGCAGGTTTTAATTCACAACTAATTGTTTTACCACTCATGACAGGCTCAGACTACGTAGTATTTGAGTGCAGAAACTAGTTTATTAGCCTTGTTCGCTCTCTTGCCGTTTCAGAGAAACAGGTTGAAATGCCAGAAAATAATGTTAACAACAGGGAAATATTAGTAACTCTCTAGAAAGACAAAGTTAACTCTTTGGGGTGAATCTCTATATGCAGCCTGATATCCGAGTTCAGGAAAAAAGTCACTGCTGGAATTAGGTTGCTCTGTCTTGGGGTTCAGCCTCTGCAGCAGCACAGAGGGTTGCAGCAGCCCTGATGTGACCTTACTTTGCCTATGAGAGGCTTTAACAGTGACCCTGAATCTCTTTGTACTGAGTATCCATTGAGCTGAATTCTTTATTTACCACCAAGAATTTCCAATTCATGAGGACGTATCTGATGTTCCAGTCAGATGAGCCCTGTCAGCATCCCCTATGATCAGATAGCTTCCTCTGAGGTTCACAGCCCTCTGTAACTCTGAGGCCATCTTTCGAACATTGAAGGGAGTAGTGTTGTATTAAATTCCTGACTTAAGACTAATGATTCAATGCATCATTTGAATTTACTATCTGGGGAGGGAGAAACTTTTTAAAACCAATTTTAAAAGAGTACCTGGGTTTATAAGTTTTCATGTCATAATTGAAATGCCAATATTCATTTATTTTAAGATCAGAGCCTTGATTTTTCTTCTTTGTTTGCGTTTGCTTTTGCTTCACTTTTTGTTGCTGTGAAGAGTGGGACTCTGGACAGAGAAACCACTTGTCAGGCAACCAAAAGTGGAGTCTGAAATTTTACAATGCATCTGCATTTTGAGGTGAATACTCTCCCTTTGTTGGAGGTGTTTCTGTCTGCCCTACCTGTGCAAGTTTACTGTGTAGGGTAGTGTAGGAGCTCCTTGTATCCTTTTCTTTCCATGGACACTAACCTAGACTTCAATTTCAATGCAGTCACCTCAGCCCTCTATTTAACATAGAAATATGTCAAACAGAAGAAAGGTGTATACTATTATTTGTTTTCACAGTAGAAACAGGAAGAATACATCCCCAAGCAGAAAACTGAAACCAAACTGAGTATCAAAAGCATTTAAAGTCATTAAAAACTGAACAGCCTTCTTCCTACCTAGTACTATCCATACACAGTACACTTCAAACAGAACAATGGACAGGCTTGTTTTATTGTGAGTCTAGGCAACAACATTAACAGGCAACAGCAAGCAAATCAAAGCCAGGGTGTCCTGGGTTAACCTGACAACTTTCTTCATAATAGCTAGCAAGAGGCTGTATTTTGGGTTTGTGCTCAGAAGAAAGCTGATAAAAAGTGATGTTTACATGGCTGCCAAGGTCCTTCAGCTTCTCAGGCTGTCTGCAAACAGGAGAAGCTGGGAGGGAGCACAGCCCCAGTTACTAGCCCAGGGTTTGATCTCAGGTTTGGGTTTGAGACCCAAAGTGGCCAATAATCTATTCCATAACATACACGTCGTGCCCAGTACAAAGGTGGTCCTTCTCCCAAGGCCTTCCCCCTGCCACCCTGGTCAGCTCTAGCTCTGGGACACTCGGACTGTTGTCTCCGTTCCACGAGTGCAGTTTCGGGACACTCCCTGCTCCAGGATTGTTTGCTGGGAACAGGCTGAGCCTTGGTTATTGAGTGTGTGTGGGCAGAAGTATAACTGTCTATCACTCATTCATGTAGTTGTATATAGCATTATTTCCAATATTGTTGTAGTTTAGTTATTAAATTGTTCTTATCTCAACCCAAGAGTCTTTTCCCTTTACCCCTTTAATTCTCTTCCCTATCCTCGCGCGGGGTGGGCGGAGGGGGTATTGGGTGACTGGATGTCTGGTTTGGCCCCCAGCCAAGGGCAAACTCATCACACAGGGATAGATACCTCGAAAGAGAGGAAAACGAAGTCTGGCTAAATACATGTTCATCATTCAATAGTTCTATTTATTTATTTTTTTAAGAGGATTATAGTCAGGGTGGAAGGATATTTATTATTTACCAACAGTTTTCTGATGGCCTGCTGTCCTTGACAGCAAATATTGTTCCAGATAGAAGGAAACAAATAAATAAAAAGCCCCAAGTAATTAGGAAGGATTGGAGTAAGCAGCTGGGGAGAACACTTTGATAATTTATTAAAAGCTTAGCAATTGTATTCCTGTGTCTGCTGTGCTCTGCTACTTAATTTTAGTCTCTTTTTTTTTTCTTTTTTTCTGTCCATGGGAGGTTATATTTTCCTATAATTGCCACAAGCAAATCTTTCTTTGACAGCACACATAGTGATTAATCACATTTCCTTCATTGCAGTAGTGGGTGGCTTTTGCGTATCCTCTCTTTATAGATGGCCTTAATTTTCTGTATTACATGCAGTACTAAGTAGTTTGCTTGTAGTAACAAAGATAACAATTAGCTACATATGTTACAGAGCTCTCAGACTGCCTGTGATCTTTTTGAGGCCTCCCTATCTCTGCTTTATGAGTTTGCATAACTACCATAAAAAGTGAAAGAAATGCCATCTACTTATGATAGAAAATTGTCTTTAGATGTACAAGTTAGAAACAAATTCTTGGTTCTCTCTCCTAAGATTTGATGCTGTGGTAGTTTAAATACTGGGTGAGTCATCCTGCTTGTTGAAACTGGAACCATCAATAAAAACGGTAATACAGAAAATGCAGCTTTTCAGTGAAATACAGATGGTGAAACAAACTGCCAGGTTTCTGAGGTATAGGGAAGATTTGGCTATGGATTCTCTGGTATGACTCTAAGCCATACTATTCTGTTCAAAACAGGAAATAAATATTCAGGACCTCTGAAGTCAGCGTTTGAAAAACATAAGTGCTGATTTTATGGGGAGCCATTGTTCTGCATATCATAAGAAAAAAACATAATTCTGTATGTGGCCATGACCTGTGTGGCTTCAAGTATCTTGTGTTTGCTGTGAGTACCTGTTAGAAATTCCTTGCTTAAACTCTGTGGGTTTAGGCATGCTCCCCACAGTGCCACAACATGCCAGGAATCTTACTTGTTAATGCTTCGCAGTGTAGGATACTTTGCCCCCACACTTCTCACTACTAGGTCCCAAAGAACTTTGTGTATACCCTAGAAAACTGAATGGTGACGCACGACATTTTAAGAGCAGCTGAACACCCCAGAGACCAGAAAAGAAAGGGATGCCTTCTAGATGACTCATTTTTCTTAGAAATCAAATCAGACATATTAAAAAAAAAAACTACTTGAAGCTGTAGATGACACAGCAGTGAAAAAGCAAGAAGATTGAAGCACAAGACCCTTTAGTAAGACTGTATTCAACCAAAAGAATTTTTCCCAGCTACCTTTGTGTCTCAGTTGGCTTTGGAACATCTAATGGTGAGTCCTTACAGGTATATCTTCATTGTACCTATTGCTGAAGATGACTGTCAGAGCCACCCGCAGCAGCTGTGGCTGACCAGGTCCTCCTATAGATCTCCATGGAGTTCTTTCCATGTTCTTACTTTCAGATTCTGTACACTCATCTTATGTTTTTGGATGATGGACATTTCCCCAGCAGTGTGGTTATTACACTCATTCTACCTGCCCTCATAAAATACCTTTAAGCAAGATTTCTATTTTTGTTTTTAGACTTTGAGACGGTAACAGGAGAAAACAGCTAGAAGAGGTACGGTGAAACTTTATACAGTGAGAGGCATGAAATGAAGAGTCCTCTCAGTGGTAAATCCAGTGCTATGTTTTCTGGCAGTGTGTAAGAATTGGGCATGGTATTACAAGTGGTGAATTTAAGTACACAGTAGTTGAACTATGTTATCTCTCTATGTCTGTGTATACACAAGTGTATTATAGGAAAAATTGTCTGGGAGATTCTGCAACCATACTTTTTCCAATACAAGTCAGTAGCAAGCAGAAATAACTTCAAAGGTTAATATTCCTTTAGGGAAGAACAAAGTTTGTAAGTTTTCGCCTCATTTAAATACTATTTAAATAAAAAGAACAATATCCTAGCTATGAGACTTAGTGCCAACGGAGGATTCGGTCCAGAGACTACAGTCATGTAATTTGCAATACTTGAGGCTACATCTTAATAAGACCATCTGGAAATTAAAGTTGTTTCAGAATAGGGATATCCACTTTTTCAGTGTAGTTTCATCCTAATTGTAATCAGTCAGTGTGCATGCTGCCCTAGCAGCTTGTTAGTTTCTATTTGGAGGTTGTTTTAACCTATAAAACTCTAAGGCTAGGTTTTCTGCTGCTAGTGTAATATGCCTAGAATTAACCTGAGGGTCTCATTCCTAAGTGATTTCAGACTTTGTTACCTCAAATTGTTGTACAAAGCCTATCTTAACTTTGCCGTCATATAAGAAAGAGGTAAAATGAAAGATTTAGGATGAACAGATGTTATTATAGCTTTCATCATGAGGTCAGGCAAATATCAATTTTGTTTTATGTGAATTTTACTTCTGATAGTGTGTTAGATAATCCTCATAAAAGTACTAAGGAACTGGAGAGTAGCTTCAGAACAATTGAGACAAATATGTAAATTATTTCCAAGTAAATGTATTCCTTTGAAGGCAGAACAATTTAAAAATAATGTAGGTACAATTTCTAGCCCTTTAACTCAAAATTCTTGAGTCACATGAAGGTGGATTTTCACAGAAAGCTCAATCACTGCCTTTATTATTTGTGGGAGACTGTAAAACTGAACCATGTCAACCCCTGGACTAAAAGGACATTTCTGTCTGAAGAAATAGAGTAGATCTGATTCTAATATCACTTATAGACAATTAAATTAGGAGTTTAGAAAGCATATGAGAGATGTTCTAATAGTGTCTGGTGTAATGCTGGAAACACTATGCAGATTTCTTTGCATACTTAAAGTATTTCCGTGCAGAGTCCAACAGCCAACTTTGCTGTCCTGCCCTGCATAAGTACTCTGTTTAAATAACAGCCAAAGAGACATTGAAGTCCATATTTGTAGTTGCATTCAATATAGATTGCAAAGGTAACAAAGTATAAGCATATATAAACACTAACAAAAAATAGTGTGATGCAGATTTCCATTTTATTTCCTGTTTTTGTTCGTAAATTGAACTACTTTAGTACTTAAACTTCAGGGTTAAATTGTCCCTTGAGATATGGGAAATGAGATGAGGAATTAAACTTTCTTTTTAGATGGCTCCAAGTTTCTCATGAGATGTAATATGATAATGAAAAGGAAACGTAGTCAACTAGTGGATGTGGCTGTTTGCCTTTCTGAAATACAATTAAAGTAGGCAATGCCTGATCTGTGTTGGAGCAGTGGAGCTGTGATCAACAGTGATATACATCCTACTGGGAGGGGGTTCGAATTACACAGTGCAGAGGTCCTATAGCTGTCTTTGCTGCCCTAATGGGTATCTATACTCACTGTTTTAAAAGGGTTTAGATTAGGTTGCACGGAAGACAGGAATTTCAACACTTTATTCTCTCCTTTGTAGTGAGTCCTAGTGAATATGAAGCATGACATTACGGTACATAAAACGATATTGAGAATGATATATTTTCTCTTTTGTTCAGGAATTACTCCTGACGTAGTGTTTGCATTAGATCCTGTGGGTCTGTGTAATGACATTTTATAAGCAGGTTTTGAAGTGGGTGCTTATTCCCATAAGGAATCCACTGCATGAGTACTGTAATAGCACCCATTCATATTGCAGTGGATAATGTTCTGCACCAAAGGGAGTTTCAGTTTAAGGTGTGTATATTTACATGTTTGTTTAGTGAACAAAGACCAAATTGTATTTCTCTTTTTTATAGAGAGTGAGTGGAAGGAGAGTTGCAGAAAGCTTTATTTTATGTCCTTGGGACATAATTCACAATATCTAAGCTCAATAGAGCTCAGCATCACACAAGTGACAAATTTGTATGTAGCTGAGTCTCTGCAAAGGTAAAATTTTGACCTTAATGTGACAGGCTAGACCGTGTAAGGCCTTTTATAAGACTGTTGTCACTATCATCTGAAGCATCTCCAGCTACTTTGTGCTGTATGTGTAGTACATATTTATCACTGGATTAACATAGGTACTAACATTTTTGCCCTGGCTTCTGGATCTCTGGCTAAGCATTTGCTACAGGCCGCTTTCTGTGATGACCCACAAAGGATATGAGTTGTTGTTGGCTTCAGGTAGAGAGTCCTTGTTATTCATCTCAGGCTGCAGTGGCTTGTGCTTTCCTTTCTGGAGTCCTAAGATTAAATTTTTGTGTGATTTCCCAAGAGAGTGTCTATTTCACCAGTTTTCCTGCCTATCTTTCACCTCCTGTTGGTTGTGCTTGGAGACCTCATCTGTTCCCCTAAGGAGCACAGCCCCAGCTACTAGCCCAGGATGTGATCTTAGGTTTGGGTTTGAGACCCAAAGTGGCCAATAATCTATTCCATAACATACACGTCGTGCCCAGTATATAGGTGAAGACCTTCCAGAAGTATCACTGTGTACCACTCATTTGTATATTTGTATATACTACTATTTTCAATATTGTTGCAGTTTAGTTATTAAATTGTCCTTATCTCAACCCATGAGTCCTTTTTTCCCCTTACCCCTTTAATACTCTCCCCTATCCTTGTGTGTGTGTGTGTGGGGAATTGCATGAGTGCATGTGTGGTTTGGCCCCCAGCTGAGGACAAACCATGACAGAAGTACACAGGACTAGTTCTGGTGCTGCGACATAAGCTGTGGTCACCCTGTTAAGCCTTATAAAGTAATATAAGTACCTTATATTAGAATAGAAGCTATGTTATAGCATCAAGTGTGCTTTCTAAAGCACTAGAAGAAAATAGAAATCGAGGTTGTTAAATGCATTCAGATGACAACTCAGTGAAGTAGTCTACAACTTCTTGAAGGTGGGCAGTGAAGGGGGAGGTGTTGATCTCCTCTCTCTGATGACCATCGATAGGACACATGGAAATGGAATGAAGCTGTGTCAGAGGAAGTTCACACTGGACATTAGGAAAAGGTTCTCCACTGAGTGTAGACAGTCATTGGTTGGTCACTGGAACAGGCTCCCGAGGACAGTGATCACAGCACCAAGCCTGTCAGAGTTCAAGGAGTGTCTGGATGATGCTCTTAGTGATATAGTTTAGTTTTAGGTAGTTCTGCATGAACTTGGACTCAGTGATTTTTACGGGTCCCTTCCAGCTTGAGATGTTCTGTGATTTTATGATTCTGGGTGGTAAAAAAAACCTCTGAGATTGCACAGTAATGCTTTTACTTCCTCACCTTATTTTGACTTCTCTTTAGAGCAAAAGGAAAAAAAAAAAAAAAAGAACATAAGAAGACACAGTCATCCTAGAGGGGGAGAATCACGTCCCTCGACCTGCTGGCCACAACTCTCTTGGTGCAGGCTGGGATCCAGCTGGCCTTCCCTTCCGGGCCGTGAACACACACTGCCTTGAAGGGGCAGTGACTCATATTCAGTTTTTCACCTACTGACATCCCCAAATTCTTTTCCTCAAGGCTGCTCTCAATCCGTTCTTCACCCAGCCTGTATTTGTGCTTGGGATTGCCTTGACCCATGTGCAGGACCTTGCACTTGACTTTGTTTGTATATCCAATTATGGCATATATCTAATATATCTAATATATATGTATCTAATAGTATATATTGTGCATATATCTAATACTTAATAATATATATATTTATTAGTTTATGCTAACGTATTAATCTACTAGTATATCTAGAGTATATATATATTTATGTAATCCCATGTTAATTGTCATCCAAAATATTGCAGTAAGGAGACAGCAAACAAATTAGGAGTACTGAAAATGATCTCTAAAGACAGTGCCAAAAAAAGCTGTTGCATAGATTCTAATATCTGCTGAATAAGTGGATATGTGCAGACTCACTCTGTTGACCATCTTTATTAGGTTTAAAATCCTTTGGTCCTGCTTTCAGCTTCATCACTCCCTTGCACAATAACAGATTGTGTAGGAATCTGTATTATGTGGTCAGCAAAGTTTTATACAAAAAGCCAGCTCCACTTCTACAATGAGAGGCCAGATACTTGTTTTTAAGGCATAAAATAAAAAAACTACTCTTTTGACAGCTGAACTCTTTTAGTAGTGTTGCCACCACAATCTGAGCCTTTTGCTTCCCTTTCTTCTAAATGGATCTGTTGATGATCTGCCTGGCTGTGCTTTCAATAGAAAAATACAGTGATGACCAAAGCTGTAAACTGCTGTAAAATGCAAAAAGATTATTTTATTGCTGAAGCCATCTGCGTTATCACTTAATTGACTCCTACCTCTGCTTTCTGAGGTTGAAAATTGTGCTCTTATTATGATAGATTAACCTTCATTTTGGTGTATTCAAATTTAACCTGCTTAATCAATGTTTTTTTTTGTGATGAAAGTAGAACTTCAGACATCCTGTCTGCACTTGTCTCCTTAGTCATTAAGTGTGTATCAGCCAAATTAGACAATAATCAATGTAAAATAATTGATAGTGATTCTCAAATAAAGTTACAATGAACAGCAAAAGAGTAATTTTTTAAAATTAAAGGAGCCAAGAGGGCATGGGGGCAAGCTGGGAAGAGCTCAAAAAGGACATTTCAGCATCTAGCAGCATTAAGTACTAATGTAACTGCTCGCTTAAGAGGGAACTGCAGAGATAAGTGAACCAAATTGCATGGAGCACAAAAAAATCCCTGCAAACCAGAAGCATCTGAGAGGCACTTTGACAATGTGTTAGGACTGAATTTCTCCATGAAAAATGGACCAAATCCACAATGTCTTCAGCTTACAATTTCCAATCAGAAACTTTCAGAGGTTTCTGAGCAACAAATCTTTTAATATGCTTGACTTGATAGTCACAATAGGTGTAAGGCAATGTTCTGAAGTCACATGTGCCATGCTAAGACATTTCTTCCTGGAATACTATTTTTTCTTTGCATATTGTTCAAAATTGTGCACGAGGACATTGGTATTCCTACTATCTAAATGTGATAGCTTATGTATTTGAAAGTTACAAAAAGCGGCAGTTTCTTACTGTCAACACTCTTCTTATATTCTTTCCTTCCTTTGTTACCCCTTCTGGCTCTTTAATTTTGAATCTGGACAACAGGATTCCACAATAAAATTATTCTGTTGTGAAGATTACAACTCGGATGCCACTACTTCCATTTAAAAAGCATAACTTTCCATTTATAACTTTACTTTCTCAGTCTTCAGCCATTTTATGCTCTGTTACATTCTTATACAATTCCATGCCCTTATTTTCACAAAAGAAAAGAGAAAATTAGAAAGATAAATAGTAGCCTGGAACAAAAAAAAAATATGTGAGACATGAAAAACAAAAACAAGCTCTTCACTACCCGTAGGTAAAAGGAACATTTTAGGCCTAGCACAGAATTATGATGTCTCTTCAAAACAAAGGTTTTATATCTAAATCAAAGAAAATGTAAAAAAAGGAAAGCCTACTTATTGATAACAGTAAACATCATGAAAAGAGACATTTTAATAAGTCACTTTACCTTCATCATTGAGAGGACAGATAATGAGCTTTTTTGTGATACCAGGATAAGACAGGAAGATAGGGGAGAAAGAGGGATGAAAGACTAACAAGTCAATGAAATCTCATGCCTCAAGTTATCCATTCTGTCACTTGTACGCAGTGTAAATATGTGCGGTTTAGTTTTATTTCATCACATTTGCTTAATGGAACAAAAAATACCAAGAACATATTACCCTATTCTCCTCATACTTTTAGGAGAACAAGATGAAGCAAAGAGGACCAGTAAAGAACTTGCGTTCCTGAGCAAAACCCCTTCTCAGTTCTTTTCCACTCTCAGATACAGGAAGAGATGTGGAAGAGTATATCCTGTTTCAAGCTGGCTCTTTATTTGATGCATTCTCAAAGTACCTGGAAGCTTATTGAAGCTTTCATACCAGTTGTCATAGCCTTGGGGCTTCCCTGAGCTTAGGGGATCAAAGCTTCCGTGAATTAATAGAAAATAAATTAGGCTCTAATCCCCTCCCACTTGTAAACTTCTGCCCTTTGGAGATCAATGTAGAAACATCCTCGCCTCTTCTGAATCAGACACATCTTGTGCCATATCGGTATGAAGTATAGGCAGACCAATCTTGTGTTTGTCTGCACTGAGCCAAGCTGATCATGGGATGGAGAAAAGGTGAAAGAACAGAGGTCAGAAGTGTAACAGGGGCGAAAGAGGTAACTTACATTACAAGCACAAGACCTCTTTCAGTCAGATATTTTGAATTTGTAGTGCTAGATGCAGGACTAGCTGTGCTTCATCTTAGCAACTGTAGTCCTGTAAGCCATACTTTTAAAATCTTAGTTTTTAAACAAAATTATTCTCCTTTAGTAATGTAGCACATTGACTAGTAATTATGTATGGAACATAACACTTTGGTATTGTTGTAGGCTGACTTCAGCCTCTTATTATATGTTATTTAGTCAAGAACATTTACATTTTAAAAAGCCGCACTGAATCTTATGACCTAAGTGTATGACAAGTGTGTCGAGATGGTTATTTATGGTGTTTTTCCCCCAGTTAGGAAACTTCATGGTTAAGAAAATGTTTATGATATCTGCAACGTAGTCCTGCCAGTTTTACAAATTAAACACATGGAGTTTGCCATAATTTATTTCACTAATTTATATTTTCTATAAAGCTGGTTAAGGGAAAAATGAGAATGACATAGGATAGATTAATAGTTGAGAGAGCGGGAGGGGAAGAGAGAAAGTAATTTTAATATTATGCCATGCTTGCTGGGCTGGATTTATAAAAATATTCACAAGTTCAGGTTTTCTTCCCCTGTAGTTAATCCACTTCTGGGATTGTACTGTGCAGTATCCTCCCAAGTAATATGCATTTTCATTTAGTTAATGAACTTCTATTTGAGTGTACAATGTTATATAGTTGACAGCAAGAGAGTTTGTGAAGAAAAAAGACAAATAAGCATTATGAGCTTCCATATAGGAAACCACAGGGTTAGATATATTTTTCACAAAGGATACTTTTCAAGAATCCAAATATATCCAAAGTCTAGCTGAGGAGACTGCCAATTTGTGTTTTTTCACATCCTGTTTACCAGATGTTGTCTGCTATTCAGTAACATGCAGTTCCTATAGCAACTGTAGCAAAATATGGTACATATACTATAGTACTAAAGAAATTAAAAGGACGAACTCTAGTGTATTAAAAAAAAAACCACACACACACACACAAAACACTTTTTATAAGTGTAGATACACAGGTAGCATCTTTCACTTACATATATATGAGACAGCATGTTTCCGAAACCCTTCGATGCACACACAGTTCAGCTGATTAAATCTTGACAAAATATGAAAGACAGAAGAAGGCTTTAATGATCCAGTTTACTCACATTTATGAAAATTTGCACTGAGTTCAGCTAAGATCAAAATCTACTCCAAATGAGCAATTCCTTTACACTTATTCAGAAAAATGTAAGATAAACAGATACGTAAGGAGGTCTTATACGAAATAGCAGAACATTTCAGGCAGCACTCAGAGAGGATTCTTTATTGGGTTTGTGTCTGTGTGCCAGCAATCCAATTTCAGTCTGAGTAACAGTGTCTGTAAAGAAGCATGAAACACTTGAGTGTGTGATATAATTAAGACAGTATGTGTCTTCAAACAAGGACTTGTTCAGCACCTGCCAGTGAAATAATGATGCAACATGCATTGAAATAATCACTGAGACAGTGTCCATAAATTACTGTAGTGTAGAAAAACCCCATGATTTACAAAATATAATAGTTTATTTTATCTCGTAGCTGTTATTTGAATGTTACTCCACATAGACTGAATCTAAGGTAATTCACCAAAACTTGCAGTGAAAAGTTTTAACCGAGGTCAAAACCTTGGAAGGTAATTATGATAAAAATTAAGATTTTGGCAGAGATGCCTTGAAGTGACATAGCTGAACTTTAGAAGCCACAGCATGTTTAAATAATTTTCTACCTTTACTTATAACGAAAAGATAAATGTTCGTGTCCAGTTTTGCAGCAACAAGAATCCTTCAGCACTTTTTCTTCTTTTTTCATTAACAATACAGAATGAAAAAATCTCCCAGGTCAGGCTACAAAAAAAAGCACGTTTCAAGAACACTATGTTCATGGTACAATTGTGCTTTCATTCATTTAAGATTCTGATTGCCTCTATCTTTTCAACAGGTAAGAAATATGTAGCTGATAATAAAGTGTTGTATATTTAGGAGAAATTCTGCTTTTTGCCATATTTAGACAACTTCAGCCTTCAATAACACAAATAAATGTTGCATCACATGCTTGGTGTACTTTAAAAGGACTTCAGTACCAGACGGACCATCACCAAGCTCATCACATGCTTGGTGTACTCTAAAAGGACTTCAGTACCAGACTGACCAAAAACAATATTTACAGAAAGGTTAAGGCTAAGGCAGTTAGATCAGCTGAATATTGCACATCAGAATGACAGATTTTAAGAAAGTTAAAAAGGATTCCCAGCCATTAGCCTCATTCTCATCAGCTTGGTTTAAAGGCTAAAGTTGGAGACATGAAGAGGGCCATGTACCACGCTTGAGTTTTCCCAGGAATAGACACTATAATCCTATCTGACTTTTAAATTAACTACAAATGCATGCTGGGACAGGGAACTGCCCCTTTCTGGGTACATATCTGTTGCTGTCCCAGTTGTCTCAAAGAAGAGGGAGGAGTGTGTATTTAGTTTAGCCAGGGCAGGATGTTTCCTACCCCTGGAGCAGGATAGCAAATTAGACTGTCTCTCAAAAAGTGAAACAGACTCCTTGTGGCTTTGTAGTGAAGATTAAGGTTTCAAAAACTTTGAAGATTAGTGCTAGCATTAAGCACCAAAAGAGCATCTGATGCTGAGATAGATTTTTTTTTCCCCCCATATAAATGTTTTGCTAGGGAAAGATTTCCTTTCTCTTCATTTTTTTTTTTTTCTAAAGAAAATACTAACAGCTTAAGAGACAGGAGATTCATAATCTCCATGTGTACAGCTGTAAGTCTTTATAGCTGTTATATGTGTACATGATATACAAAATCCTATTTAGAACAGGCAAGACACGGAATTTGCCAATGTATGTTGTTTAGTTTGTGATTTTAACAATACAAAAAGCAGGAACAAGGAACAAACAGCATTATACATTGCCTGTCTCCCCTTTTTATTTTTCCCAGGTAAGCTGGTATTGTTAAGTATCAGTTCTATGCCCGCTTTTCTTACACCTTCAGCCACAGAGTGCAGAATATGTTAGCTTTGTGTTTTATTCTTCTCATCCCACTAAGTGTTAAAGGTTTGTATTGGTCTAGAAGGATGGAAGTCAGTAATAGTCCAGGAACTGATTTTCTCTTGTGGGAATCTTTTGGAGAACATTCTCTACCTAATGCTACTAGGATGGTGTAAGTGTAAATAATACAGAATAGAGCAGATATGGGTAATCTAGGCTTAGATGACCAGATGAAATACTAAGAAACAAAACCAGTACTTTGTCTTAGAAAGCTGCAAATGAAACAGAACAATCTATTATTAACTTGGTATTGATCAACTTTTCTTGTTCTTCACAGGTTATTGTCCTCTAAGTATTTTTTCTGAGCAAGATACTTTCAAAAATTACTATGCAGGAATTAAAGATAAGCAGTTTGTAAGACTTTTAAGAATGTCTAGATGTTGCTTGAATAAATGCTCCAATAATTTAAAACTATGTATATGTAATGACAAAAAAAAAATGCTAGCCTTGATCTAACAGGTGCTACCAGGTGAGTTTGGTACATATTCAATGCCAATTACAATGATTGTTAAAATAAGTGTTGCATAAAAACAGCGGATTAACAAAAATTTTGCTAGTTTCTCAGCTGACCTTTGCCTGCTCAGCCTGACTGTAATATTAGTATGAATTACAAACAGAAATAACAGCATTTTTTTTTCCTCTACATGCTGTCTATGACTGGTTTTGTTCTAGAGTTTTACCACTGCTGGACAGAGGAAATTTTTCTGAGAGGAACAGAGTGCTTTCTGAGAGGAACAAAGTGCTTTTTTGAGAGGTCAGTCTCTTTAAGGTGTGTAGATGATGTTGGGGGGTCACTGTTACCATGTAACACATCCAAAATGCAATTCAGAGCATGCCTTACTTTGGGAACCAGTCAGGCAGGGCATCAGGGGAGTGTAAAAGGGTCTCAAAAACATCTCTTCATCAAGCTGGGATTTGCATTGAACCCTTTGGGTGAGCCTGATTCTCTTTCTCCAGTAAGAAAATTGAATTTCTTATTAAAATAATCTGTAATCTGGTTGTCAAATGCCATCTGAAGAACTCAATAATGTGATCCTCTTGGACACTCAAACTCCCTTCAGACTGAAGGCTCTGTTGCTTTCTCCCCATTGCACTCACTGAAGGGGCAAATCATCTAGACAGCAGCATTGTCCAGCAGTTTCAGGATCCTTGAGAAGGAAAGCAGGGAACACAGAAAAATGCTGAGGGTTAGGAGAAGACAATCAGTATTCTAGCTGTGTACTGACAGAATGCAGAAAAATTCAGTCTTCTCGTCAATTTTACTAGACCTGCCATTGTTGCAAAAGAGGCATATCATCCTGTTAATGTGCTTTTAGAAGGATGCTATTTTTATACACCAGTACAGCAATTTGGTGTAGGATGAATGAGCAGGCCTGATGATGTTGATACTAGAATATTTTGTGAGCTGATGATATTCTAGATGCCCCTGGACTTTCCCTGGGGGTCTTACAGACTGTTTGCCAGTCTTAGAGGTGAAGGTTTCTCTTGTTTGACTAGAAGTGCTGCTGAATTACTTTTGTGCTCAGTTATCTGGACATTTTTTTCACTTTTCAAGAAGCCTGTTAATCCCCAGGGCCTTTGAGGTATTTCTCATCTGTACCAGTAACAGAAACTATTTCTAAAGACTTGATCCCATTGTCTTGTAAGAAAATCCCTGCTCCCTGTCTTTGTTGTATGTAACTATTCTATTCAGTGTATGAGTACTTCTGAAACTGTAACACCTCAGAAGACCTTAATATTCTAGTAACATTTTAAAATGTGCAGGTTTCACATCAGGGAGACTGTATAATTGTTTAAAAGTTCTCTGTATGTATTAAAAAAATTAAAACATGGTACTTAGAAGTAGTAAGAATTCTAAGAATTTCTAAGAATTTGCAAATTTTTTTTTATAACTGTAGAGGTTGTAAACTTTGGATTCCCTCCCCTTAGCTAGTGTAAGTGACTGATAAATTATTGGATGCCCTCAGTATGCTCAGTGCTGTAAAAAACCAGAGAAAATGTTTCCCTGCTGCAGGAAAACTAATGAAGTGTTCAAGTGTGGTGGGTCCTGCTTTATGTGAATTCCGGTCCTAAACCCAGCACGCCTGTACTGAGAAAGGTTAGATAATTGCAATGGGGCAACAAAGGGAATGTTTTTGCTCCTTGCCACATGCTGTGTTGCAGCTTCACTTTTTCTGGACTCCCAGAAATCATAGCTACCTAAAATTTGTTCTAAATTATAGTGTATGAAACTGAACTGTTTCACAGGTGAAACAGTTTGCGCGACCCTTTCCCTGAGCCGTAATGATCAGTCACAACTGTAGATCTGGGCCCCTGAACACTGACAGGCAATTAGGTGGCCAGAGTCCAATCACCAGGAGGCCATGATACAATTACTATAATTGCTTTTCCCTTATTCTAATGACATAGTGATTATTTGTACTCAAAGAATGACACAGCATGACAGCCTGTGCAACAGAAGAATTTATCAGGCATATTTAAGGCGTTTGTCCTATGGTTCTTTTGGCTTTTTCCTGTACTTCACTGGTCTTGCAGTTTCCTCTTTGTTGCTAACAGAGTAAAGCGGAGCTTTTTATGGGATTGGTGGACGATAAATGACTTGATCTTCCTTTATCTCCTTGGTTTTTATGTTACATCATTTAGCTGTAACAAAACAGTTGTTCATGGTCACATTAAACATTTGTGACAGAGTGAACTGTCACAAACAGGTCATTCAGCACTGGTGATTGAGATATATATTAGCCCATGGTTCAGAAACTTTTTTTTAATGCTCGCACATTTCTCAGCACCTCACCAACAGTGGAGCTATTTTCTGTAGCGTTGTCTTCCAGCAGCATTCACACTTCGGACCCCTCCAGCTCACGGTCAAACTGTGAAATACTCTTTTTGCTTTTTCTGACAGATAAAGAGTTCTCTAATCTTCCTTATCACTTTGTTATAATGAAATCAGAGCTCTAGTCCAAAACTGGCTTAAGAATTGAAATTCAGATGCATTGGTGACCTTTATTTAAAGCCTAGGCATTGAACTAGGCAAGACCAGTCTGAGGACAAATTCTTGCTCTCACTTATTTGAGTGACACACTAGCAATGTAGTATAGTTAAACAAATTAGGCACTTCAACAAAGTTGACTGGCTCCAAAATGAATCTGATTCTTTCATTGCACAAAGTTGCACACATACTGTTTCTTTGAAAATATAATTTGATTCCTATAAAATTTTAAGTCTTCCCCTCATGTATCTGTTTTAGCCAGCTAGATCTCCTAAGTAACATCACACTCACAGCCTTTGAGGACTTAGAAAAGAACAACTCAGAACTAGTCTCGGCAAGTTGTTCTTGACCAAGCAATGATTTCCTCCAAGTTAAGAAAAGTTACAGACCCCTGCTTCCTACTTGCTCCTTCTGAGCTGCTGGTACTTTCATTCTTCCCCTCTTATATCTTATCTCCACTTTTTCTGAGAGTCAAAAAAAGATTAATATATAATGGGGGGACACATACATGGCAGATGCCACTCTGCTTTTCAAACCTGTGGCAAAACACTTTCTGCATGCAAGATTTATGTGGGATTTCAGGAGACTGAAGCAACGATCTGAGCAAGGCAAATGAGTGGCAAAGGCTTTGAGAAAAGAACAGAGACTGAAGAAGGACTAAAAACATGGACAAGAGGGGAAAGGAGATGTGTGTAAAAAGTAGAAGCAAGAATCTGAAATGCAGGAGAAGAAAAAGTCTTGAAAGAAGAGCAAGCGAATGGCAAGAAAATAAGAACAAAACAGTATTGGAGAAAGAAGTCTTTATATTATGCTGAAGATTTCATTAGGCATTCAGGTATTGTGTTTACACTTTAGGAGAGAAAGAAATGGAAAACTACACTGTTGTAAAGCTAGTTAAGTGTTCATTTGCACCTTTCTTCCCCAGTTTTGTGCAGTATTTCTGTGGCTTCCCTGGATCTCCACCTCTGGGAGTGAAAGGATGGCTGGCTCAAAGAAGGTATGGTTTGGATATCAGTGCCTGAAACAAAGGTTCTCAAATGGATGTTTCCTAAGAGATGGTTAGGATTACCCTTCAAAATGCACTTGTAGAAGCAGACAGCAGAGAAGCTGGAAATGTTCAGAAGTTAAAAAAAACAATGTTAGTGGGGTTTTTTATATGTTTCTGGCTATTGATTTTGAAGGGTTTTTTTTCCTTTTCTTTTTCTTTGTCTAATAAACACAGGGTTCATGGTACTGGAAAACACTCACAATAAACAACTTTTGTGGTTATTAAATATCACATTGGCATTCCTTCCCTTTTTTTTAATCATCTGCAAAAACTTTTTAAAACCTCAATACTCCTCCAAGGTGAACATTATCCCTTTATTTTTTCTTGAAGTGCTGAATTGAATTTGAAACACTTATATGTGTGCTTTTAACAGCATGTGTTGCTATTGTGAAATGTGTTTTTGAGAGTTACCTGATCATGGAACATGAAATATTTTATAGCTTGCAAAAATGGGGATTCTGGGAAATGTAACCCCCTAATAAAGATAGGTTATGCAAACTTGCTTTAGAAAACCTTTGACGTTAAGAAAGCTCTATAGACAGCCTGCCATGAATCCCCAAGAAAACAAAAAGGGAGTGACAGGCCAGGCAGTCACTGGTACAGGGCAGAACTGGGTTTCTTTTGTTCTTGCAGACCAGCTTTCAGTTCATGGCTTGAGGTGGGGCTTTTACATAACCAACCATTCTAAGGAGGGCTGTGCTACTGTTTTGACAAGATGCCCAGGGATATTCACAATAGCCTTAACTGCAATGAACTGCATTTGGAAACTGAGTATACTGAATATATATTACTGAATACAGGAGTACGTTAATTTTTATAAAGCTTGTAATTGAAATTATAAGGAGAAAAAAGAAGTTTTAATGCTGAGTTTGAATGTTATTTGGGAACTGAAGGAATCCTAACATCAGAGTACACAAGGTAGCATTAAACTCACAGTCTCCCAATAACTGCAACCCTCTACACCCCCTGTGTAACAGACGTAATTATGTTAACAGCTTTCTAGTCAGACACCATATACATCCATTATGATGCCAGCCATCAACTAGTATCATGTAGGAAATTAGCAGTTATAAGGACTGCTGGGTGCAAGGGGATCTGCATTTTCTCACCATCTACCTAATCCTCACTCAATTTACGTATTAAAAAAAATGCTGACATCCTGCTCAGATATTGTGATTCAGTTAGTTTATGGATTTCTAAACAAAAATGGTTCAATGTGAATATCTAACAGTTAGGATTACTAGATTCCAGTTGTGGCATCTTTCAGAGGGGATGCAGCACGATCATGTGTACAGAAGTTGGGGGGTTTTGCATGTGTTAAGGAGGGTGGCTTGTTTTTATTAGAAACACCAACAGGTAATCTATAAAATATCAAAAATAAAATGTTACAGGTTAAAACATGAGATATGAATAAAATGGGGGGGAAAAGCACATTTAGAGAGCGATTTTCAGATATTTTGAACACTTGAGTAAGGAGACATTTTTGAATGAAGACATTTCTGATAGGACCAACCCCAATTTGCATTATTTCTTATCTCCTTTGTTTACTGCGAAGTGCGGCTATGATGAGACAAAAATACCTTTTCGTTTTAACGTCTGTCATTCTAGTCCGATTTCAACACATTAGAAAGAAGCGTTCTTAGGAAAATATTCGGGAATGTTATTTTAGTGCTTTTCTTTTAAACACTTCGGTAACCTCCACAGTACGGAGAGATGCTTAAATATTAAAACAGCTGCCTGAGGTGAGAGGAGTTCTCTGTTGGCACTGTGGTCTCTGCAGAGATGATGCTGGCAACAGTTTTCATGTCCTACAGCCTAAACAGAAGCCTAGGCTAGACTTCTTCAGGGGAACGACTGCAAATATTTACAATATTATCTTTGCACATGCTGGATGATTACTCATTTCACTGAAGCCAATACAACTCTTATTATTCATTGTAGAGGGGCTGCTTATGGATCTGTGTGATTGAAAATGACTGCACTGAAATAATCTGAACATTTTTTTTAGCAATTGCTGTAGACAGTTGATTAGTAATTAAGAAATGAATGAATGAATGAATAAATAAGGGGTGTAGTCAATTCACAGACACCTGAAGATCAAAAACACACAGAAAAAACAGAGTAACAGTTTTCATGATGTTTAGAGTTATTCTACTGATGAGCTCTTCTCAGTTCTGCACATTTTTGTAACGTAAAAAGCTGAAACAATAGAGGCGAACTGTGCTTCCAAAAAACTCTCACAGAAAATGTGGAAGACAGTAATGTGTGAAAGAGATACTGCTGTCTAAAGTATTTGGGTAGCTTATCTGTGAGCTTAAATGAAGTTATGTACAAAAATGGCCATAATCATAAAATATTTTTCTAACATGTTCAAGTTAGCCATGATTCTGTGGTACACGCTAATGGTATCTACAAAGAGTGGTTTTCAGAAAACTTAAATATTTATTTAATTGTTGTCACACTTAAATCTACACTTAAACCAGTAGAACTACTTAGAAACACGTAAGGGGACAGTGATATGATTTTGTATAAGGAGTGCTTTTCAGCTGACTAGCTATGTAGTAAGATGCTACTGCAGTTTTTGAAGCAGCTGGGATATTTTTAACTGTCATGTACTAAATGTGTTAATGTTTTACATATGCAATAGAAATTTTAATTTAGGTGAGCTATAGAATCACAATACAGTTAACTATAATTGTTGATAAATGTAAAATATTGTTACCTCATAGAATCATAGAATGGTTTGTGTTGGAAGGGACCTTAAAGATCATCTAATTCCACCCCCTCTACCATGGGCAGGGACACCTTCCACCAGATCAGGTTGCTCCAAGCCTCATCCAACCTGGTCTTGAACACTTCCAGGGATGCAGCATCCACAACTTCTCCGGACAAGCTGTTCTCACCACCCTCACAGTAAAAAATTTCTTCCTAATATCTGATCTACATCTACCCTCTTTCAGCTTAAAACTGTTACCCCTTCTCCTATCGCTACACTCCTTGACAAAGAATGCCTCCCCATCTTTCCTGTAGGCCCCCTTTAAGTATGGGAAGGCTGTTATAAGGTCTCCCTCATAGCCTTCTCTTCTTTAGGCTAAACAACTTCAACTCTTTTGGCCTGTCCTCATATGGGAGGTGCTCCAGTCCTCAGGTCATCTTTGTGGCCCTCCTCTGGGACCTCTACAACAGGTCCATGTTTTTCCTGTGCTGACAACTCCAGAACTGATGCAGTACTCCAGGTAAGGTCTCGCAAGAGCAGAGTACAGGGGCAAAAACACTTCCCTCGACCTGCTGGTCACACTTCTTTTAATGCAGTCCAGGACACAGTTGGCTTTCTGGGCTGCAAGTGTGCATTGCCAGCTCATGTTGAGCTTCTCATCTACTAGTACCCTCAAGTCCTTTCTCTAGGGCTGCTCTCAAGCCGTTCTCCTCCCAACCTGTATTTATGTTTGGGATTGCCTCGACCCACATGCAGGAACTTGCACTTGGCCTTGTTGAACTTCATGAGGCTGACATGGGCCCACCTCTTAAGCCTGTCAAGTTCCCTCTGAATGGCATCCCTTCCCTCCAGCATGTTGACTGCACCACACAGCTTGGTGTCATCAGCAGACTTGCTGAGGGTGCACTCAATCCCACTGTCCAGTCTCCCACAAAGATGTTAAACAACACTCATCCCACTCTTGTGGAACACCACTCATCACCTGTCTTCACTTGGACATCAAGCCAATCCCCACAACAAATTGAGTGCAACCATCCAGCCAATTCTTTATCTAGCAAGTGGTCCTTCCGTCAAAACCATGTTTCTCTAATTTAGAGACAAAGATGTTGTGTGGGCCAGTGTTGAATGCTTTGCACAAGTCCACGTAGGTGATGTCAGTCGCTCTTCCTTTATTCACCTGTGCTGTAGCCCTGTCACAGAAGGCCGCTAAATTTGCCAGGCTTGATTTGCCCTTGCTGAAGCCATGTCGGCTGTCACCAATCACTTCCTTATTTTCCCTGTGCTTCAGCAGAATCTCCAGGAGGACCTGCTCCTTTACTTGCAACACTTAATATAGTTTTATAGAATTCATATGCTTCTTCTGGTTGTTTCTCAAATGAAAAAAGTTGCCTGAAATGTGGCTGGTTATCTCTTCTGTTTGATTTTGTTGTATTCTGGGTGGAGAACATGTGTTGTACTGATCAGGAAGCTTTTTTGTGAGGTAAGGTTTACCTAAAGGCTGGCAAGGTTTAAAAACAATTGCTTAGGCATGATTTGTTAGTCCGGTGTGTTCTCATAGGAAACAATTAGCATAATACTCCTAAATGGATATCGACTCTCTCTAGAACCACAAGATGAGTTTTTTGGAGGACTTTATCCAGTAGGCTATAGAACAATAGAGCAGCATAAGCAGAAGATCTACTCAAGACAAGGACTTCTAAGCTAATAGAGAAAACAATTCAACTGTTAAAACCTTGCTGATATAACCATTACACTGCAAATTTTAAAAATGTGGGATTAGAGTACAATTTCCATTATGCATAGCTGGAACATATCATGTACCAATGTTTGACTGGAGGGTAAAAAATGAATACTTCTTTATTTTTCATAGCATGACAAGGAGGTTGGTTGGTTGGTTTGTTTTTGTCACTTCCACCCCCCCCCCCCCCCCTTTTAA